>VFFE01000079.1:101301-153867 GCA_008921705.1 Burhinus oedicnemus | reverse complement strand
TCACCCCACTGCCCCGCCCCGGGGCGCGGCCTGGCGCAGGCGCAGTGCGGGCGGCGAAGCGGCGCGGCGGTGCCCGGCGCCGGGCGAGGGCGGGGCGGGGCGGGGCGGGGCCGCCTCCATCCGGGTCCCTCCCCGCCGCCGGGCAGTGCGGGCGGCCCGAGCCTCGGCGGGACAGCGGCGGGTGAGTGTGGGGCGGCGGCGGGGGGCCCCTGGGGGGCCGGAGGACCGCGGGGAGGCCGCGTACTGCTCTGTGGGGCAGGGACCCCCCCCTCCGGCCCCCCTGTGGGGCAGGCTCCCCTCCCTGTGCGTTGTTCTGTGGGGCAGGGACCCTCTTTCAGGACCTCTGTGGGGCAGGGCCCTCTCGCTGTGCACCGCTCTGTGGGGCAGGGACCCTCTTTCAGGACCTCTGTGGGGCAGGGCCCCTCCTTCAGCACCTCTGTGGGGTAGGGACACCCCCTCCTCAACAGCACCCGTGGGGGACAGGCTGCCCTCTCTCAGCTCCACAGTCGCCTGTGGGGCAGGGACCTCCACAGGGACACCGTGCCCTGCAGGGCAAGGCCTCTCCCTGCTGCCCCCAACACAGACCCCTGTAGGGCAGGCCCTACTCAGGGTGACCAGAATGTGCCTTTGGGATGGCTGACAGCGCTATGGGGGCGCCATAAGGTCCCCGCTTGGGACCCATAAGGTCCCCACTTGTGGGGCGGAGGGGACAGTCCAGAGGAGGGGGCAGCAGAGACTGGACCGTGGCCTGGGACCGCATTGCCCAGGAGTCACAGAGGAGGGGGCTGGGGCAGCACAAAGGGATGGGAGACGTGTCCACACCCAGCGCCGATCCCGCCCGGACCCCCTTTACGAGGGGGAGCTCCTGGAGGTCCCACCCCATGCTTGGCTTGGGGTCCCCAGGTCACCTGGCAGCTGCCAGCTTGGAATCAGGCACATCCCCTCAGTTTCCTGGGGCCAAGACAGGATGCTATGGGTTTCTTCGGCTTAAAAAAAACCCAAAACACCCAGAAATGGGAAAAGCTGCTTTTTGCAGTTAAATGGGGCAGCTGTTCCTGCCGTACAGGCACGCACAGAGCCCTCCCAGCATCTGCCTCTGCCTGCTTTGGCAGGGGACGCGTGTGGGTCCCACGAGACTGAAAACCGATGGGTAAAAATGCACCTCCTGTGGTTTGGGGGTTTTTTTGTTTAGTTTAGCCTGTCTTTGTTTTAGCCTGGGTGCACAGAGGAAAGCATCTCGGTGGGTCCCACCACCCCGTGCATCTACAAGCACTGCTGGGTCCTTCAGATGTGCCAGCCTGTGTGTTGGGGGGTTATTTCCCCTCTCCCTTGCACACCTTTGGCAGGAGGTTTGGATGACATCTTGCTCTGGCACGCTTCTCTCCTTTGATCTCGAATTTCCTGCCGTGTATAACGTGTTCAGCAACACGCGAACCCAGCTCCGTGGCTGCCGGGGAGGGCGATGCGGGTTCCTCGTTTCCCCAGTTTTCCCCAGCCGACTCCTGCTGACAGCTCCTGGCTTTCCTTTGTCTCTGCTGCTGCCAGGACGGGCTCTTGCAGCCCGAGGATGCTCTGAACGGAGCAAAGACAAGCACGAACCCCCCCCCGCCCCGTTCCTTTGTTTTCAGCTGCTCGTGGGCTCAGCTGATTTTATGCAGCATTTCGTGTGCCCAGGCAGATAAACCTACTACTCACATCTCTTCCCTGCGCCCCCCCCGGGTTATTTTGGGTGATTTAGTTTGCAGGGAACATATTCCAGCTGCAGGCTGTGCCGGAGGGATGCGGCAGCTTCCTAGAAACGGGGTGAATTAGCCAGAAGCATAACTGGAGCGTCTCGTGGTTGTCCTCTCGTGTCCTCCTTGCGTCTCCTCTAGTGAGCAGGGCCATAAGCTGTCAGCACCACACACTAAAATCCTGGTTCACCAGCCCTTCTCCTTGCTCGTAGGAGGAGAAGTTCAACCCTGGTTTGCGTGACCCATTTGCCAACAGCAGCTTTGGGGCTGGTGAGGACAGAGGAAGGTGAACGAAACCCAGGTCCAAGCTCAGATCCAGCTTCCTTGATGGCTGAAATAAGCCTTTTTTTAATGCTTGACTTGTGAGAAAGCAACATACAAGTTTTTATATTATTACTATTTTTTTAGATTCCTATTGTTTCAGTTCCTGTGGGTGTTTGGTTTGATAGCAAGACCGTAGCCTGAATTCATATTAACACTTCTTTTTTATGACAGGTGTAAACAGAGCTACCTTGAGCATGTCAAACAGCCCCTGAGTAAATCAGGTTATTTGCTCTATTACTTTATTCATACAGGTTAGATGCTCCAGCTGATGCATCTAGAGTGCTGTGCCATCTGGAGCAAAAATTAAATACAAATTTGGCCCTCAGCCCGGAAAAATAGGAAGCCTTTGCCTCCAGTAACTGGTGGCAGAAGAGTATAGCCCCTGACAGAGGAAATGCTTGGGGGCAGCGTGGAAGGAACCCAAAATGGACTAATTGAGGTATTTAAAACACACAAAAAAAAAAAAAAAAAAAAAAAAAGGAAAACAAATCCTTCCAGCCTTGCATGCCGAAAGCAGCCAGGAGGGATGGTGTGATCCAGTTACCATGTCATGGGGCTGATGCCTGCAGGTGAAGGTCCTGATCCTGAGTGGGTGGTGGAGCTGCTGGAGGTGAGTGTGGTGGTGACCTCCTGGGTCTCCCAGTCTTGCTGTTGGAGGAAATCCCCTCCACAACCTCCGGAATCTCCACTTGACCACCTGCTTGGCTCAGGTTTGCTTACTTTGTCCTAGCTCAGCCCAGTAAAAGTTTACACTGAGGCTGAGCCACTGGCTAGGACCTTCCTTCTCAAATCCAGCTGGATTTGGACACTCTGGGTCTGCTGATTGGGTCACTGGTGTTGTCATTTGGTCAAAGGCTGTCTCTGATTTGGGGAGACAAGATGTGAAGGTGCGTAAGCTGTGATGGGACCTCTTGCTTGTGCAGTCCAGGCTCCATTCCACTCGCCTCCAAGCGTGACTGGAGGTACCTGTGGTTGACCAGCTGTGAAGGACACCTTGGTCAACGTGTTCTGGATTTTAGTGGCATCTGTTTGACCTTCAAATAAGGAAGACTGTATGTGCCAATTGGGAAATAAGATGATGACTGCTGGTTGCTACTGCCATTCTTGGCCAGAGGGTGGTTCTGGCCATGTCCTGAGGGAGAGGCAGGTGATGGGGAGGAGGAGATTGAGGATTATGTGGTGAGGAAGCGGCAGAGCTGCTCATGGGATGTCTCTAGACTGTGAGACTGAACGGAACCTGGAAGTTTTACCCAAGAAGGACTGATGTTTTCAGCTGATCTCCTGGACTAAATGATGTGTGGGATGATATGAGGACACCTGGCTTTGCTAGGAGGGCTTTCATGCTTATGGACCACCTCTCCACATGTTCCCTCTTGGGTCTTCCCTCCCAATGATCTGGCTGTCACCTCCACGTTGGCTGTATGGCAGAAGACATGTTGCGAATGATTAGCATGTAGCCATAAAACACCACCTGGATGTTGAGAAGGTGGGGAGAAGCACAGCTGGGCATGCTCATCTCCTCCTGCTCCCACCACCGCGACCTGAAATGCTTCTGCTGTGGGATGGCAGAGCTTGGCATGGCTGAGACATGGTCCTGTCCCACTGGGTCAAGCTCCTGCTGTCTTACCCAGCTGCACCATAAACCCAGGCAACCTCATCTTTCAGGCTGAGGTGGGAGGTGCATGCGCTTCTAGTGGTCTTCAACCACCTTGGAACCACTGGTGTCAAAGCCTGGAGGGTGGTATTTGGGTTTGAAGCTTCCCCTGGTCTTTGGGCATCTCAGTCTCAGCTGTGGTTGGTGTTGCTGAGCTGAGTTTCTGTTTATTTTTGTTTCCTGCAATCGTTCATCATAAAGCTGAGTCTTGTTGACATAAGATAACGTCTGCCTTGCGTGGACTTCCCTCCTGTGTCCCTTCATAGCAACGTTGCCCTGAAGCCACTCAGACTTTGCGTTGGGAGCAGCCATCCTGCCCGCGTCCCCACCCTGACTCATTGACAATACTTTAAAATGACATCAGCAATGATGCGATGCAGGGCTTATCTGCAAGAGAGCTCAGCTGTCGCCTGACCCTGGTGGTGCCACTTGCTTGGTTGAGAAACGCGGGTGATCCCATTGAAAACACGCACAAGGAGAGGATGCAAAACCCCTGTGGTTTCATAATAGCGATGGGCAGAGGTAATTTTCTTCCTGACCTGCGGAATGGGAAAACCTCGGCATCTTCTCTGCAGGGCACAGTGGGTTGGAGCGGTACCCAGTTCCCCCCATTCTGGGATGCAGCAGTACCCGAGTGCTTGTTGGGGATGGACCTGCAGCATTTTTGGATGCTTTTTCCTTCCCAGAGCGATGACACGGGCCATCCGTGTCATTTTTCTACCTGTATGGCTCATTTAATTTCCATCAAAGAAAAAAAAAAAGAAACTTAAACAGTTCCAACCATGTGCCAAGGGCTCCTGTGTCCTGTTAATGAGCTGATTACGGTGCCAGAGGGATGTTGCTGGGAGGAAAGAGCAGCCATCCAAAGCACCTCAAAAGGATGCCAGCAATAGCATCGGCAGTGAGGATGGAGTGGCTGTGAAGCCTCCAAGGTAGGGATGAGCAGTGGCAGGAGAGAAGACACGCTTAGGGATGATGGACAACCCAGCGCCTGACCTCGCTGCTCTGAGAGAAGCAAAAAGCCTCAGTGCCGATGCATGGATGGGTGGCAGGAGCCGGGTGCCAGAGCCTATGGACCAAATTAGGTGCGAGCAGCTGCCTTGGCGTAGCCGAAGGCTGTGAGGTCTCGGGTTGCTCCAATGCCGGAGCTAAAACTGGATCAGCCTTCGGAAAAAGCAGGCGAGACGCTGAGAAGCAGGAGGAGGAGCAAGGGCTGGGCTGCAGGAAGCCCAGGCAGGGAAGTCCTTTGGCTGGTAGCTTTTTCTGCTCCAGCTCCAGGACTGTGAATGTGAGAAGCAAGCAGGAATAACTTCCCCTGGTTTATTTTTTTATGCCCGTGGAAGATTAATCCTGCAGCTAATACAGCTTTTAATTTGCAAAGCGCCTGAGAGGAAACCACGCCAGGAGTGCGTTATCAAGAGAGAAACTGAAAGTGCTGTGCAGGGAGAGCAGCTGCCCTCCTTATTTCAGCCATCGGCTGGCTTGGGGCCGGTATTGCTCTCCCTGCCTGGAAATAGTGGGGGGTTTCCCAGCTTCCTGGCTTGAAGGAGTATTTAGGGGAAAATATAAGAGCTCCGGGACCGTGCAGATTCCCATCCTGAGGATCCACAGGCGTGGAAGCAGGAGGTTTTGGCTCTTCAGTCAGTCCATTTGAAGCCAGGAGGAGCAGCCCGGCAGGTAAGATGATGGGTAAAGCCAAATTACCCATCAAAATTGGATGGGAGGGAGCACAGTCTCCCATCTGACGGCTTCCAACTAAAATAAATTCATCTGAGCATTGTGCCTCTCCCCCGACCAGGCTCTTCATGCTTGCAGCCTGCACAAAATTAAATTGCCGGCGTACCATAAGGATTGAATTAAACTTCTCTCCATGCAGAGCTTTCTCGCGAGCAGGCAAATATTTTGCAGTGCTTTAAAGACTCTCATTTTTCTATTGTTCCGTATAAAAACCCATCACCAGGCTAGGCTTCCCCCAGAGCGATTTCCTGGCTTGTTGGTTATTAACGCAGCTACAGGGTTGGTTTTTCTCTCTTCCGTTTTAGCTGAGAAGTGTCAGACTAAGACCAAGCATCTCTTCATGTCTGAAATAAAAGATGAGGCTTTTGGAGACTCTGTGATGGTGGTGGCCACCTAAAGCAGGACAGGATTGTGCAGCATCGGCTGGTTTTGTAGTTGAATAAATAGTGATAATCTTGCCTGAGAGCTGGCTGGAGCCTGTCTGCTGGCGTTCACATAGGTTGGCTGTCTGTCAGCTGAGCCCTCCACCCCAGTCTTGCTTTGCATCCGCACCAAAAAAAATGCTCACGTTGCACTGAGCATTGTTTGGGAGTGGGCGCTTTGGGAGTAAAGGTAGAAAAAATAAATCGTATCCTCAGCTGCGGCTTTGCCTGGGGGATGCTGAGCTGTCATGTGTTCCCCACTGCCCTCGGGGCTTCCCCCTTGCAGCTCTCCCCCCCTCATCTGCTGCAGCATCTTCCCCATGCATCTGCCATTGATGCAGCAGGAGGAAGGGGTCAGGGTGGTGATGGTGAAGGGCTGTGATGTGTTGCAGCCGGGTGAGAGGGATGGGCCTGGAGACAAGCTCCGTGTCTGGTGGTTTATTCCAGTCCGGAGGAGCTTTGGATGCTGAAGCTGGGAGCAGGAGTGTTGCAGGGAGCTGGGCTTCATGGGGAAGCCAAGAGAATATCGTTCTGTGCCTAAGGAGAAAAAAAACCCATGATACCCCATTAAAATGGGCTGGAGAAGAGGGATTCTGCTGCCGTCCCATCAAACATCTGTGAAACTAGTGGGTTTAAGACAACTCCTGATGAGATTGAGTCCTGGTTTAAACTGAGGTTAAAACTATTAAATCTCTTCAAGTTTCTTTTTTGAATGGAATTTAGAAGAGGAAAGAAGTAAGCACTAACAAAAGTTTGCTTTGTTTGTTGGAAAACTTTTGTTTTCTAACAAAAGTGGCTTTTCCTTGCTAAAGGATCACCTGAATCCTTTTTGCCCGAAGCCTCTTTTAGGTTTTGATTTATTTCAGCTATTAACATTTCTCTTAAGAGCCAGAACATAAAACTTAGGAGCGAACTGTTGTTGGTATCAAAAACCAGATTGCACATTGCCAGCTTCGTCTTCCAAACCAAATAACTTATTCTTTAATATTATAAATTATTCATTGCAAGCATAGCAGCAGGTGCAGGACTCTTTACATGAGGATGCCATGTTATATTTTTCCACTTTAATAACGTGGGTCCTTGCCACAAGGCTGTGCGGCCGAAGGTTGCTGTGAAGCTGGGCAAAATTTGGGCTTTGTGTGAATTATCCAGCCACTTAGAAGTTTGCCCTCTTTTTTCTTGCTATTAAAATAATGTTTTCCTTAGCCAGTGCAGAACAAGTCGGGGTTTGGTTTTTTTTTCAGCTGGAGCATCATTCCTGTTAGAGCAGGACCCCAAAAATGGGTTGCGATGCCCCATCGGGATGCTTGCCTGGGATGGGATCCCACCTTTTGATTGCAGCTGGGTGAGACAAACAGGGTCTCCTCAGACACCAGCATCACTCCAGGCAACCCTCTGCAGCACTGGGATGGAAATTCCCCTTTTCCACCCCAAACCCAGCCCAGATGAGGATTTCTCGGCGAGGACTCACTGTGTGGCAGCCATCTCCATGGTCTGCTCTCCGCTTTTGTTTACATCTGGTCAAAAACTTCTTAAATTTACTGGCAAGGGAGTAATTCTAATCCTTTTCAATGAGATCAACGGATTAGTGTCTCAGATGCTTATAAAATTGCAAGGATTAGCCGAGCCTTTTTTTTTTTTTTCCCTTTTCTCTCTATGCCATGTAACGTCATTGCTGCGTTTTAAAAGGGGATCTCTGTGCTGTTACTAAGAGCTGAACCAATTTATAGGAGCCTTTGAGAATCAAAGCATTTAAAAACAATATCTTCATCCTCTCCCTCACTCGCTCTGGCTTTTTGTGCAATATTAGGGTTTTTCTTTTTTCTTTTTTTCCAGCATCCCTGGCACCAAACCGTGGTAGCCGTTCCGCAGATACGTTGGGTTTGCGTGGCCTGGCTGCGTTTGCGGCACCCGTGCGGGTAAGTAGGGAGCTGACCTGAAAGTTTTCCTTGATAGAGACTTGCAAAATCACACATTGAGATGAGCAGATCCTGAAAACAATGTGATTTCATGAGATTGCCCCTTATTGCAAAGGATTTGGTCTTTTGTGGTCCATCCCCAGAGGGGAGCAGTGCTTCTGGGTCAATGGGATGCTCTTGTCCTGGCTGTCAGGAGCGATGGGAGCGGGATGAAACTCCATGCACCCCACATTCCTGCATCCTCTTGATTATATCCTGCGCTTTCATTATGATGTGATCACTAGCTGGCTTGCAAGGAAAACCACACGCGGAGCTAATGTGGAGGAGGGTTTAGTTCAAACCCTGTTGCTCTGCCTCCTCTTGCAACGTTGCCCCATGCCTTTCCCTGCAGGGTATTTTTTAAATGCCTTTTCTCCCGGGTCGATGGCTGCGCGGTCGCTTGACCTGCGTGAGCAAGGCAATCCTGAACTGTCGAGTGGTAGGAGCTCCAAGCCAGGAATTTCTGGCCCTGGCCCAATATACTTTCAGAGGCAAGCTTTTAAATATATACAAAGACAAGCTCATAATTTCCACTATACTAATGAGGCCACAGCGTTTTCATTGAAATGTGCCAATAGCCGCCGCGGTGGTATTTTAGCAGCCTTGTACTGTGAATCCAAATGTGATTTAACATGGCAGCCCCCACAGAGCGGAGGAAACCCAGCTTCTCCCGCTGAATTTCAATGATGCTTCTTAGCAGTACCACCTGAAAATCTCTGTGGTGGTGGGACCTTTCCTTGCATTTCATCTCGACATGGGTTTTCCCCTCAAATGCCACCGTTTTGGTGAAGATGTGGAAGGGTAGGAATGGGTTGAAAGAGAGATAATGATATTTGAGGAGGGGGAAAGTCTTGGTTTTAAAGACTGGTTTTAAAAGATTGTGTGGCTGCAATTTAATAACCAGACTTTCTGGAAGTATCTTTAACTCGTAGTAAAAACTGAGCGCGAGGGCTCCCAGGCATCATGTGCTCTCCTGACCTTTAAAAAGACACTCGAGGCAGCCTGCCTGCTCGTTGCTAAGCCGACTCGTTAGTGCCACTCATATATTTTGCCTTCTAGTAGGCGATTCAGTGCCCGGGAATTTGTAAAGATCTGACAGCAAACTATTACATGCCTGAAAGTCGCGTTGGTGTTTCTTAGCTTTGCTGCCCAAGGAGGCCCCAATAGCCTTGAAGTGGTTGGAAAATATTTAGCAGGCTTTGTTCAGTTGGCTGTAAGAAAAATGCAAACTTTAAGTAGCCCTCTCAAAAGTTTTTGTTGTGGGGTTTTTTTGTTTTTTGTTTTTTTTAAACGAGACCTGCATCAGCAGCACACCTACAACTTGGAGTTTTACTTATTTATGTCTCAATTTATGAGAAACCCTTGTAAGAAGCGATGTCCTTCAGCAAAGCGGGGTGTGGGTAGGTAATGCTGAAAGTTCATGCATGGCTATCCATCACCCCCTGGTTACAGACTCCTGTGCTGCAGGTAATCCTGAATTTTAAGGTCCCTTGACTTTCTCCATCCCACTAAGGTCACGCAATGATGCTGGGGAAAACAGGGGAGAAGAACGATATCCCATGGCATTACCTTCAGCACTGAAACTCTCCACAGAGGACCAGTTGTGTATGTTGGGTTTATGCATATTTATCTCCATCAAGCACCTCGCTTGGCCATGCAAATCTGGGAGTGGAAAAGTTCAATTTTCCATTACCAGGTACATTTTGAGGGGTTTGTGATCCTTGCCAGCCACCTTTGCTTGTATGGATCGTGTGGCAGTGAAGCAGTTTGTGTCCTGTATCCGTATGGCTCTGGGGAGGGTTTTTTTGCTGGACTCTAAAGCGTTGCAAAATCCTCTCAGTCTCTGTTAGCAGAGCAGAAGGAACGATTGAAAAAAAAAAAATACTCCCCCCAAACCCAGTACTTTTGTTAAAACCAGAGGAAGGGCAGGCCAACTGCACAGCTCATTTTTCTGTAAGTATTAGGAAAAATAGCAAACAGCGGTGACGTGGCAGTAGTGTAAATTCCCAGCAGGCTGAGGTTGTGGTTTGTTTGGGTTTTCCTGAAGGCTTTTTCGTGCTGTCAGCATCTTAAAATACAAACCTTGCAGAATCTGTGTGGGCTTTGGGGGGCGGCTCCTCTGTAGCATTTGTTTTAGTGACTTTTTTCCAGTATCCAGACACCAGCTTTTTTGCTCTTCTGCATCCAGCTACCTTTTCTCCTGAATTTTTACCACAAATACAAACAGTGCAATTAAAAGGGTCCACGGAGAGCATTCCTGAGGACTGAAATCCAGGATCCAGGAGCAGACAGCAGCAGTATAAAGAGGAATTCTTCCCTCTCTGGCCTCATGCTGCTTTTCCACCGCGGGGCTTTACAGCCATCTGGATCCCCTTTCAGATTATGCCCCCCCCCAAAAAAAAAAAATCCATAACCTAGCAACCTTATTTAGTGTAAATGAGAGCATTATGCCTTCCTGCATCCCAAATTGCACTTGGCTCCTCTTACTGCCTTTACAGGATGGCTGCTAGCAGCTGTGATTCCCATTGCCGGCACAGGGTACCTACCTCCAGGGGGATTTTGTAAGGATTATTGATCCCTGGATTTTGCACTGATTTTTAATTTTTTTTTCCCCATTAAAGGAGCTTAGGGAACAGGGAAAAAAAGGGTTTCAGGAGGTCATTTTGTCCATCTGCTTCTCAGTATAAAAGAACGGAGAAGGCTGGTCACTCTTCTGCCCCGCAGAAGGCGATTTGCTTTTGTTCAGCCTGAAGACGACTTGATCAAAGTGAGATTTTCTTGCAGATGTGATATTTCAGGAGCCCCCTTCGCTTCCTCCAGCTCTCGGTGTCATCACCCAGGAATCTGCAAATTCCCCAGGGTGTTTAGCACCAGCTTCTCTGGTCTGGCCCCTCAACGGCATAGGCTGAGCATTTCTCATGGGGTTTCTGATCTGCATTCCCAAGGAACCCATTAACTGGGGAAAACCCTGCAAACGAGGAAAAGCAACCACAAATGAAGGGCAGAACATTATTTCCACCAAATTCAGCAATAGGGACAGGGGCGCTGCAATGTGCAGTGTGAAGCTGCCTACCCTACAGTGATGTCTGACTTCAGTCCTGGCTTTCAGTTCTTTGCTTGGTCTAAAATACTCCTGTTTTTAATAACATGTGTTACTGAATTTTTTAGCACCTGAGCTACATGGTACAGGGCAATGCTGCTTTGTTGAGTGTTGCAGCAGCAGGCCGGGATGGAGGCAATGATGACGTGATGTGGTCCCATCAGCATGACCCTGTACAGAGTACGGGAGGGCTGCTGCCTTCTGGTTTCACCACCAGGAGTAGAAATGGGGCTGGGGGCAGGAGAAGGCAGCAGCGGATCCGTTCCCACCGCGCTTTTGGGAGGATGAATGAGCTCAGTGGGTTGTGACATTGGATTTGGGCTGGGTCTGCATGCCAGGAAAAGGGGAAAAAAAAATTTAAAATCCCCAGGGCCAAAGGGAAGAAATTCCTCAAGTGTTATTTCATTGCTGAGAAGCAAACTAAACCATACTCGGACAGCTTGTGTGAGCTTTTCAAAGCGAGAAGCTGTCAACTCTGCTTCAAACCCTCCTGATAAGTGATTTCCATTTCTCATTTCTCTGATCTGATGGGAGCCCAAGCAGAGCTCTCCTCCAAACTCCACTTCCCCCCTCCTGCAAACCAGATTAAAAAGCAGTATTGATTTTTTTTTTTTTTTTCTGTTTACTTTTCCCTTTTTTCCTGGAACTTGCAAAATCTGCCCTGAGCAAACCTCTGGTTTGCTTTCCGAACGATGCTGGGCAAAAGCACTTGACTTTAAACTCAGTGATGGGAGCTGCAGCTGACCTATTTTCTGCACATTTCTCTGCCAGTGGTAGCAAAAACATTTTCACATTTAAAGGTGCTCTTCATTATTAAGGTCATGGGATCATTTATCTGTTAAACTGTCCAGAATCAAAAGCACTTGCTGAAAATCACAGTGGTACTGGTTGCGCTGCTCGGTATTTCTTTCGTTATAAAGACTTTTCTATTTTTTTCCAGTGGCTGATAGCTTTGTTGTGTTGTCACATTGCTCTATCCATGTCCCCCTGCCTAAAGGCAGTGGAGAGGGTTAAGATTTTGTGCTCAGTGTCGGCCAGCTGGGGACCGCAGCCAGGAAATTTCCTGATTCCAGTTCAAAAAAAGCATCGGATTCACTCTCGGGGAGAAGGGATCAAAGGTTCAAAGTGGTTCTTAGTTGGAGGTCAGTTTGGTTTCTTGGTTCTCCAGGCACACAACAAAAATCCACTGCTGTCCCCCAAACCTTCACACAGCTGAAATGGTAAAATAAACAGGTTTTGTTCCATTTGACACCCAAAAGTTTCCTCTGTTCCCAAGCTGCAGTGCAGCATCGCCCCAGATGAGCTTTGCTGGATCTCAGTACAACTCTGTCCCATAGTGTAACAAATCATGAGAGACCTTTTGGGATGCCGACATTGCTGGCCACGTGTGAAAACGCTCCAGGATCTCCATTCCCGGCATGCTCTGCCATGCAGTCATTAATCCTGCTAATCAATAATGCTGCTGAGCCGTGCACCATCGCTCCTGCTCCTCCTCTGCTCGCTGCCAGTTTTTTGTGGTGAAGGAGGTGGGTCCGCTTGGATGCTTGGAGCCAGCACTGGATGTGGCCGGGCTGTGGCCTGACACCATCCCCATAGTAGCATCGTAGCTCTAATAAAATGGCAGCATGTTGAGATATTTTTTCCCCCCCACTCTCAATCCTGTTGTCCCCTGGTTTTGGACAGCAAAGGAGCAGTGTTGAGATTTCCCCCAGCTCCGTCCCAGGTGAAGGTGATGCAGCCACATGGCATCTCAGCATCTCTCGGGCGACAGCGATGCTGGTTTCAGGGGCTGGCGCTGCAGCTGCTTACAATTTTCCCACCACCACGCTGCAGATCCGCACGCTGGACCAGCTCCAGAGGCAGAGCTGAAGGAAATTCCTTCCAGCTGCTTGAGGCCCGGGCTTCGCTTTTCTTCTGGGGTTCACGAGGGGAGTTTTTTGCCTGTGAGTTAAAAGCAGACATCTCTCACTGCTGCTTTGTAAACACATGGAAAAAAAACTTTTTTTTTTTTTTTAAGATTATCCTATTAGGCATACCCATTAAATAGCCTTTATGTTATGGATTTATTGCATGGAAGAATACCCTGCTTCGTAATACAACTTGGGGTATTTCACAAGGGTCTTGTCAGCTGCTCACAGTTTAACTTTCAACCGAGTTAATAATCGTTTTGGTTAAACCTGTCTAAAACACGTTGTGGACTTGCATAATGCCTTTGAAACTCAAGACGCAGTTTGCGCCCGCTTGAAATCTTTCCCATCGATAAAATATTTCGACTTGGAGTTTCGCCATGGCTTAGCATTTTCTTTTGCCTGAGATTCGTGGTTTCGATTGGACGATGGGAACTTGCATGTGTCTGGATTTGTTGAGTTTTTAAAGCTGAATATTTCCTGGAGATGGCTTGGCTTCGTCAGCTTGGCCAGTGGGATGCTGCGAGGGCTCAGACCACCGGTTTCATCCAGCTCTCATAGTTAATGGTTCAGGAGGTTCAGACCAGCCTGGGTTTGATTTGAATCCCCACGGTGGAAGTTGTCTCGAAAACATAAGGTAAATCCGTTTGAAAATGGGTTTCTGTTTACAACAGCAGAGGTGGAAACCACCCCTCTGCCCAGCACGTGGGCACAGCGCTCGCATGGCCTCTTTATGCACTGGTGTTATAAATAAATAATAATAAAATAAAAAAGTGCAAGTGGCTCCTTTTAATAAGTAAAACCCAGAGAAGGAGCGCACAGTGCAAATCCACGTGGCAAAGCAGCAGGAAAGAAAAAATTTGCGGCTTGCTCATGGCATCACCTGCAGTGGACCAGTGGCATCCCTCGTGTCACCCCCCAGCCTCGGTGACCGTGGCTCTCCTGCCTCGCTCACTGCCTCAGTTTCTCTGCCTGTAAGAAGGTAATTGTCTCCTTTATTAATCCTTTAAGATCTCCTGATGAAAGCTCTGGGTAAGAGCTTGGCCTGCTTATTAAGCACATTAAGTGCTTGCTATGATTATAATAGGGATTAATTTGGCTATGTGGCTTATTTAAGGTTTGCCTTTAACAGCCCAACTTGTAATCAAAGCACTGCGAAGCTGGTGAGTTAATGCTGACCTGTAAAACTTCACTTCCTGACTTCTCGATAGGCCATGAACCATAACTTGGCTTTTAATTAAAGCTGCTTTTTGTAGTCCTCGAAGAAAGGTGATGCGCTCCGCCCCGTGCAGCTGATTCATTGGAGGGTGTAACAAAGGAGGAGGCACGCAGCTCGGGTTGTTCTGCTTTGTGGCATTGCCATCCCCAGCTCGCTCTGTGTCCCTGCATGTGGCCCCATTGTGAGGACACCACTGTTCCTTTTTATTTTTGCAAGCTGTTGTATCGTTAAATAAATACCCTCCAGTTCCCTTGGTGCTGCAGCCTGGAAAAATTAGATTTTCTCTCCTTTGCTTTAGTCAAAGGTGATTTTGTTTGCAACATATATCTCTCTCTCAATATATTGTTTGCAATATATTATATATGTGGTATATTGCAGTACAATATATTGCAATATATATATATATTGCAAAGAAATATGCATGCATATATATATTTACTTTTTTTTTAATGTGCACTGAAATGATTTTCCTCCAGCCAGCCCTTGAGACTCTTATAGGACTTTCTTGGTTCAGGGCTTTTTCTTCCCACTCTTTCCCTAGATTTATCTTTCTTCAGCAAATTTATTTCTTCTGTCCTGAGTGCTGCTGGCAGGCAGGTATCCTTCCCGGCCCTCAATGTTTCATGGTGCTCTCCCCGCGATTTCGCACTCTGTGAGGAAATTTACACCCTGGGGAAATCCTCCCCTCTGTAGGGTTTCTGCTGTACCAACCTCCTTTTCCCCAGGCAACTCATCATCCCCATCCCAAGGGGTTGCAGGGACCTGCCAGCGGTGGTTGGTGCCCCAGGAGGGGCATCTGCCTGCACTGAAATGCCTTGGCCATGGAGAGAGCAACAGGGAGACTTTTGTTCTGCACCAGAAAGTTTTCATCCTTCTTTATGGCTCCTTTTTATTTCTTTTGGCTGCACTCTCACAAATCTGAAGCAGATTAAAATACAGTCCAGCCCCCCCTCCTCCTAAAAAAAAAAACCAACCCCAAAGCTTGGCTGCTTAAAATCATAGGATTTCAGTGAAGTCTTCTAAGTTAACAGTTTCCTGGATCCTGCACAGGCTAACTTATTTTTTCCCTCTAACCTCCGTGTTTTTTGCTGTAACATTTCTCAGCTGTTGCAGCAGGAAGGGGGGAGGACCAGGGTAGCTCCGAAGTGGATAACGTTATTTCACACAGGGGCTGGATGAATCTGGTGTGGGACTCTCTGGACTTGCACTGTAGGGGACCAAAGGGTTGTCCCCAGGAGGTGAGCCCCCACAGTATGGCTGGCAGGTAGGTCACGGCTGCATCGCTGATGTCCCTTTGGGGCAGAATATCAGAGAAGTAGTACTGTTGGAAGAAGAGAGTAGGATGCTCCGTGTGGGATGGAACTCTGTTTCGACTGACCGTTTGTTTGCCGGGGTCTGTGGTGGTTTGTAGCTGGTCAGGGGGACTGGTAGAAGAGCTGCATGGCTCCAGCTGGACACAACCATAAGGAGTTTTTCTGGCTCAATGAAATTTGCTACCTTAAATGCAGCCTGGATCTTCCTTATCTGCCATCTCTGCTTTTGTCCGCTGCGGCATCTCCTAGTGGGAGAGCGGCACCGAAGGCCCCAGCTCTGCTAAGAGCAGTGTCACAACTTAAAGGAGTTGTAAAGGAAAGGAAAATAATAGTCCGGTGCTGGTTGGTTCTGTTGCCTCTTCTCCAAGAGTGATCTCTCCTTCCTTGCAAAAAATCACCCAAAGCTTTCCCAGATGGAGGACATTTGACTTTCTCTTGGGTGGTTGAAGAGCTGGAGCCAGCCAACCTTGGCCAACACCTTGGCCAACACCAGTGACTGTCAACACAAGCCCGAGGGTGAGTGGGGACAGCCAGAGCCTTGCCCTCCATCCGAAACATCCTCTGTCACGTGAGCGTGACCAAGGGGAGAGTCCCTGAACCGTCTAAAATCCCTTTGACCCAGCAAACAGCACGGAGATGAAAACCAAACCTAGCCCTACACAGCAACACTGAGCTGCGCATTAACTCTGCTGGAGCCAGGAACAAAGGTTTGGGGCTGGTTTTGGCTTTTTAAAATTTATTAGCAAAGCGAAACAGCTTGGCTGAGCGGAGCAAGCATTGGTGGAGGAGTGTGAGCTGCCGAGTGGTTGCTGTGCTATAAAATCACATCCCCACCAGTGCTCGCAGGGGGGTGTGCTGGCTCCCTGAGCTCTTGTAGCATTTCCACATTGGCCGGGAGAGTTTCTGAACATGCGTGTTGGTCTCTGGAGACTTTAATCAAATCCAGGCCTTACCAGAAATCGCCTCGAAACTTCCACGAAGCTGAGGAAACCGAAAGCAGCTGGAGCGAGGAGGCTCTCGGGCGGGCGTTCAGCACCGGTGGAGATGCTGCCTTTGACAAGGGACACAAGAAGGGTGCGGGTGAGGGGCTAGTGCTGGTGAAGCAGCCAGGATGAAAGGTGAGTCTGCTCCCTGCATAGCAGCCAGGGAGGATGCAGTGTATATATGAGCAACGCATATATGATGGGGGACAGAGGAGAGCCCAGGGGGTTCAGCAAAAAAGGAATCTCAAGGGCGAAAGAAGATGCAGGAGCGAGGATGCTGTTTGGAGGAGTGGGACATTCAGAGGATGCTTTGATTTTTGGAGCGTTGCTCCCCAGCATGCTTGGGTTCAGATCGTGCAGTTTCACCCTGTCTTCTCACCCCGTGCGAAAACTGGGAGCCGTGCAATTAATGTGGTGTTGAAAACTCCCCGATCTAGGGGAGGGTTTTGTTATCCTTCGGTAATTTTATTTGGGAAACGAGGTCCAGACTTCAGGTAATTTCCCTGCTTGTTGTGCAGTTTAATTGCATGTCCAGCCCTCTCCCATGGGCAGAAAAGAAAACAAGGCATATTTTTTAACTTTCTTTTCTAAGCTGGGAGTGGGTGAACTTTATGCCTGGCCAGAGATGGTTGTGATCATTCAAGGGTGAATGGCTCAGAGAGTGATTGTGATGGAAAGGAATAATAAGAAACAATAATAAATACGTGCTTTCCAGTTAAAGAGTTTCAAGTATTAATGTGGCATTATGGCAGCAAAGGGGTTTTTACAGCGATACAGAGACATCAGGCTGTTTTTCCGCCTGCCTCCTGAAAAACTCTCCATGAGGGGTATTGTAAAATATTAGTGTCCCATGTGATAAAACTAAAATCGTGGGAGAGAACATATGCTGAAGTCGTTATCCCAGGGAGCTGCTTGTGGTTTAATTGGGTCTCTCTGACGGGAGGGAGGTTTTGGTTATGCGTCTGAGATGTGCTACGTCGACAGCCGAAATCGTTGCATCCTCTTTGCTGTGGCTCACGGGTGCTTCGGGGTTTTGCTGGGGGGAAGCAACGTGGGGTTATACTGAGGAATAAAGCTGAAACCTGCAAAAATGCCCGTAAACCGCCCAACCCAGATCTCACGTGGCAAATATAAACCAAGTCTCTTTTATGGCCCCTATAATTTCCAGTGGCACTGCTGTATGGCATGGGAACGTCCTTGTCCTTTTCATCCTGCCTGGGATGTGCTTGGGAGTGTGTTGAGCCTGCACCGGTTCATGTGCACGCTTGATGGTTTTGGAGGGGGGATTTCTATGGAATGAGGAATCGATCTTGGAAACCGCAGGAGGGAAAGGGAAGAAAAACCTTCCTTGCTACAAGGCTTTCTGACTGCTTTCAGTATTTGGGCCTAATTAATGAGGGTTTGGGGGCACTGGCTGCAGCTGGGGCTGCTTGGATGCAAACCCCTGCCATCCATCTGATGCAGCATTTAACTTAAAGTATGATGTGTGTAAGGAAGAGGGGAAAATAGCTGGAGGAGAAGCTCACAGCAGGAGAAGAAAAATCCTAGCGCCGGCTGATCCAGCCCTGCTTTGTTTTCAGGGTTACTGAGCTGGGGGCTCTGTTTCAGGCAAGGATACCTTCACCCCAGGGGACGAGGAGTGAGAAGGCATTGCTGCTGGCTGCCCTCTCCTTCCCCCCCACCTGCCTTTGGAGGGACCGTTTGTCTCTGACGAAGAGCATCCCGTGCTGCTGAAGGAGCCTCATGTCCCTATGTTTTCTCCGTCTCTGCAGCCTACCCATGAGCTCGGACTTCCAGCATTACAGTTTCAGGATGCCGAACATCGGGTTCCAGAACCTGCCTCTCAACATATACATCGTGGTTTTCGGCACAGCCATCTTTGTCTTCATCCTCAGTTTGCTCTTCTGTTGCTACTTGATCAGGTAAGGGAATTTTCCCCATCTGCTTTCAACAGCTGCCCCAGTTCAGACCAAGCCCAGCACTGATCCCTCCATCCCAAAACAAGGATGGCATCACTGTGTCTTGCCAAACTGATGTGACCCATGGAAGAGGTTTTACTTTTCCTGAGCATCATGCTCAGCCCGACTTTCATCCCTAATAAAGACAATAGACCCAGGGCAACACAGTGAGTACCAAACACTGTCTGCACAACACTTCTTGGAGCTAACAGTCCCGCAGGGCAATTACATTATCCACTTTAAAAATAGGAGATATGTTTATGTGTATGCTCAAACCAGCTTGAAAACATGGTTGGCTTCTCAAAAAGATTGGAAAGGGATGTTTTATGGTTGCTGCTTTCTGCTTAATGTTTCAACACGTTTTCGTCTTTAATGAGTAACTTGTGTACTGTGTGCTTAAGAAATGTTTAATACCTGCTCCATTCGTTATTGTACACAAATTGCTCATTCAACAGCGCAGTTTAGAGATTAATGATGCAGACTTGATTTGTTAATCTGAATGATGGGGAGCAGGACAGGAGGGTTAAAGGTTGTTCTAGTTTGGGGCTTGTTTTAATTATTTTATGGGCCATTGGGGAGAAAGTTGGGCCACTAATTGAGAGGAGAAACTCTTCCAGCTGGAGGAAAAGCAAGAGGAAGGTGGGGAAAAACATGGTGCCTGGGAATCGAGGCAGCCATGTGGGCAAGTTGTGCTGATAATCCAGGTTGCAGGGCTGGCTGCACCTCTCCCTGCTGCTGGGAGCAGAGGGCATTGCTCTGCCAGCAGCGCCTGCTGAAACCCTGCGTAGCCAGAACTCTCCTGCCAAGTTGCAGAAGAGCTTTGCCGTCCCCTTTCCTTCCCCTCTGGCTTTTTAGATGGCCCCAGCTCCCTGCTAGCTGTACATCCATCGCATCCCCTCCCTCCGTCCCCCTAAGACATACACATGGTCTTTTTGCACCATGGAGGCAGTGTCTGGCTGGCTCAACAGCAGCCAGTCCCACCGAGCTTTCTATCCTGATGGTATTTAAAATGTTTTGTCCTGCTTTTGTAGACCAGGGAAGCAAGATTTGAGTGCCGCCTTCTAAATATTTGATAATTTCCACCTATTTTCAACTCTGTGTGAAGCAAAGCCTCGTAAAACTTGCAGATGAGCCCAAACCCAGGCTTATCCAGGGGTGATTTGGGCTGCCTGAGCATCAGGTCTTCACTTTTGCCCACAGTTATGCACAAGAAAAGTTGTTTGAAGGTGCAACGCATCTGTCCACCCCAGCAGACATGGCAGAAACAGATTGAGGGGTCATCCCCGACCAGGCGATTTGTATCTTGGTGCTTGATGTTAACAAGGTCTGTGCTGGGATATTTGGTCTGCATCCAGTGTTCCCATTTTAACTGGGACACCAGTGGGAGGGGACGCAAAAAAAATAGGCAAATGGTGTTCAGAAGGCTCAAGGTTGTGTTTTTCCCAGATTGAGCTTGAATCTATATGGCTGGCTTGCAAAATTAAGAGGTGTTTGGACTTCCAGAGTATTTTCCTGGGCACCAGGTCTTGCTGGGTGTGTTCTGCCCCAAAGAAGAAATAACAAGTAGTAATGTCTGGAAGATCAAGCCAGAAAATCTTTAAATTTAGAAGCTGGAGGCATGTTGTAAGAGAGAGGGTGAGTAACTGTTGAAACAAGCCAGCAAGGGAAGTGGCAAGTCCTCCGTCTCTTCATGTCTTTAAATCAAGACAGGGTGCCTTTCTGGATGAGACGTTTTGGCTCCCATTCCCAGGACTAATGAAGTGATATTTAACGACCTGTGATAGATGGGAGGTTGGATTAGATCATCTAATGATCTCTTTATAGCCCTAAACTCTATAGAGACTCTATGAGTTCCTCTTCAAACCACCGCCCCCAGCTCTAGTATTGGCAAAACAGAGCCAAACAAGAATCCTCCAGCCCCTGTTTTGGAGGGTTTCAGTGTGCCACAGGTTTTAGCTGTGCCAGTGTGGCCCAGGAGCATCCTCTTCCTTTGAAGTTGCTGTGTAATCTCATCTTGTGTGGGGTAGAAAAGCTTGAGCTTTGGCATGGTTTGGAAAGCCTTGTAGATGGACAGCAGGATGAGGACCGTATGCCTGCAAGTGCAGAGCAACCCAAATGATTGCACTGGGAAGGGTTTGCCATGTCACTCCCCTTCAGTGCCATTTAACACTGAAGCATTGCTGGTGCCTGGCTGTGTAGCAAGCAAATACCCGTAGCCCTGCGGCAGGAGCATTTGGTATACAAAGTAAGATATTGAATTTAAATTTAATTTTTCCCCCTCCCAAACTGGCTGCTAAAGCCTCCTGGATTGCCCTATGCATTCCTGACCCCTTCTGCAATGAGATGCGTGGCTTTAATACAGAATTACATCTGGAAGCTATGTAAAAGAGAGGTGTTAATTTAACAAGCAGACGCAGCAGGGATCATGCCATGTCGTCGCAGAGAAACCAACCCAGGACAGAGGGTTGTGGGCAAGGATGGTCCCCTCAGGAGCTCCAGGGCTCTGCTTGCACCTGTAGGGGTTATTCACAGGTAACAGTGGCTGGTGGTTTTGCCCAGGCCCTGCCTAGGTGCAGAGCCAACGCAGCCCATCCTCTCCCTCTCCCTCCTCTCTCATGACTCACATATCTGCAAATATTTGGCAAATAACAAGCAAAGCTTGTGACACTGTCCTCCAAGCCCTGGTTCTCATCACCTGCTCCAGATCAGAGCATCTTGTGCAGCCCTCCTCCGCATCCTCGGCTGGGGAGGCATCCGGAGCATGGAAGAGCCAATATCTGGTGTATTTACCCCTAATCGCAGAGCTGACAGCATTAAATAAAGGATGCGCTGGGGGAAGAGGGCATGTGGGCTGCACTTCACAACTGTGTCAATACAGAGTGTGCTGCCCGCTCCGACGGGAGGAAGAAGTAATATTTTTAATTGGATTGGCTCAAAATGGAGTCCCATAGGAATTTCAGCCAAAAGCAAAGCAAAGATCAACATTGTCTGTGCAGTCCAGGCAAATCTTGAGCTTTTCTGGCACTGTAAACTACTCTGGTACAAAGCACAGGTCCCACCCTTGCGACTGCTGCCTCTGCTTTGAAAAATTAAAAAAAAAAAGGGGAAGAAAAAGGAAATTAAATTTTGCAGGCAGCCGTTTGTGTCCAATCTCTGCTGAATTAATGAAAGTAATCACCTCATTTTGCCTTCAGTCCCCTAAAACCCAGTTCAGAAGGATGCTGAAACGAGTGATGCTGTGCTTTCGAAGAATTTGAATGGCATACACACTCACCCTGGGTAAACACTGCCACATCCTCTCTAGCTGTGCTTGCCACAGGTTGCATGGGGCTCATCTCTGCCCAGACTAGAGTGGCTCAAAGTCTGTGAGAGGCACAGGGTACGTAGCCCTTAAAAAGCCCTTTTCTATAGGGCTCTTTCCTTCTGTATTCAAACCTGCCAGGAACAAACACAGTGGTTAGGTTTGGAGAGCCCAAGGAGCCCAACTGGGCTGGGGAGGGCAATGCCGTGACAGGGCAAAGAGCCAGCACTGGTGCCTTTCTACTCTTTCTACTCTAAAGCATCAAATAAGCAGATCTTGGAGGTAAGCCTGCAAAAAGTCTTTCTTTTGCATTTTATTCCCCTAGTCGTTCACTTGCTACAGATGATTCAGAGTCACTCAGAGAAATGGGGTGCTCCCGTTCCTTTGGGAGGTGTGTAAAGCTTGTGAAGAGATCACAAAATCCGTGAGAGGCGGTTATTAAATTCAGAGATGGGTGACGGCATGCGTGCACGCATGGTCTCCAGCCACACACTGGCTTTTAAGATGCTGTGTGGTCCTCTATCTACATCAGCCATCTGCCAGAAATTCCTCCGGAGTCGTAGCTCTTGACACGAGATGGATGAAGCCCTGGGTCTTACGGGGAGTAACACTTGCCAGGATCCAGGGTCTCATTACGACAGCTGCACTGGGTCTGACCAGGATCCATCTGGCCCAGGATCATGGCTTTGAAAGGAAAGTGTGGAGGAGCAGACGGAGCTCGCATGCCTCGGGACCAGATGTGCTTGTGCCATTCCCCATAACCTTCAGGAAGTTTTTTTTTGTTTGGCAAAGTCCCCCCATATAGCTCAGCACTAATCCATGCTGTTGAGCATCCATGCTCCTCCGGCAGCACAGAGCTGCAGGGATCCGTGGCCAGGTGGTTGCTTCTTCCCCTTTGCTGGTCCAGATGCCAGCACCACGTCCACACATGCTTGGGCTTGTTCTGCATGACACCTTCCCTCTAGTGGCTTTGACTCATGGGGGCCAAAGCCTCGTTGAGTGCTCGTTGCTCCATAAGACAGATGCTTTTTCACAGACTGGAAGAGTTTCTCCCCTTGTATGCGGTCTCCAGCCACGCATCTTGCATTGGCCCATCTGTGTTTCATAACTGGTTTCCCAGTCACTGGGATCCCTGCAGATTGAGCCGGTTTCATCCTGTTTTCTCTATTGTTCATGCATCTTCTGCTCGTGTTTCTGCTCGGGGTTGTTGGTGGGAGGGATGTGACCCCGGCCTTCTTCCTGCCTGCTGCAGGCAGGTTCCCTGCCAGGCAGCATCGTTAGAGGAGGAGGGATGGCTCCCTGCTAAATTCAGAGCTCATGAGCTGACTTACTGCAACTCCCAAGCTCTCTCTGCAGCATTGAAGTGTATTTTTACCCATTCCTCAATTTTTAAGGCCCACAACACTTTGGGGGGGTGCGTGTTTGAGCAAAAAGGACAGGGATATAGTTTTACATCCTGTTTCTATAACTCACCTACTTCAGCCTTGCAGGACCGGAAAGCCTCTGAGAGCTTGGGGTGAAACTGTCAGGGTTTGAGACAGCCCCCAGAATATTTTTGGAGAAGTGAAATTACAGGCAAGGGGTTTCCCATCTGAAATCATACTCGAGGCTGGCTGGGGAAAATATTCCTATGGCCATCCCAAGCCCTGCAGACATACTCTGACATCTTGTTAACGTCCTTGGCCAACTCTTTAGCCTTGATGACTTCCCTCTTGAGTTTTCAGAGCACTTCACTAAATGCCATGTCTTGTAATGAGAAGCAATATTAGTTATTTTTTTAAAAAACATATTTATTGTAGGAGCATAATTGGCTTCTCTGGCCAGCTTCTGCCTGCAGAGCGCTCCGCTGGGCTGTGGAAAATGGGCTGCTGCTTGTTCTGCTGTGGAAAGATGTTTTATTTATGATAGTTTGAACTGAAAACTATGGAGGGATATGATGTGTTTTTGTGTTTACTGTTTCACTCGATCCCCAGGAATGGGGACAAATGCTCCCACCTGTGCCTCCTGGAGAGGGGAGGCTGGGGAGGGAGGCAACAGGACTGGCCCTTTGCTTATGGTCTCAAATTCCTGCTGCTACCAGTTGGACTTCCCACTGTGGCAGGAGTTTTTGGAATAGCTTCATCCCCTCTATTTCCATCACTTGATTTAATCCAGGAATGGATGCTATTGGGGAAAAAAATCCCTGCAAAACCCCAAAATTATGCTGAGCACAGTGCTTCAAAAGGTAGGTGGGAGGAAGCAGCTCATGCAGTTTATAACCCGAATTTTGCTCCACCACGGTGTTGGCTCTGGCCCCGGCTTCTTCACTGGGGCAGGGAGCACCCTGTGTCATCGTGTGGGCTTGTCACCCTGTGGATTGACATAGCACACTCCCATCTGCTCTCCTGATAAAAAACCCCCAAAATCCCAAGATACAGGTTCATTCTCCTGCATTTTTTGTCAGCTCGTTATCTCTCTGGTTATTAAATTGCCCCCTGTGATAGGAGGTGAGAGATGGAAGTCATCCCATTGCTTCTCTTCCAAAGCTTTCTGCTCTGGTGTCATCTTCAGATAAATAGCTGTCCTCTGCTTAGTCAGCCAGGTGGATGACCTCTTCTTGAATGCTTCTTCCTGAGAGTTTGGGAGGCAGAAGCAGCACAATTGATATTATAACTGAAGATAAAGCTGTGTTTGAGGAACCCAGCATTGCCCAAATGATGGGGGCTTCGGTGGGAAACCTCTGAGCAGGGGGGTCTACTTCCCCGTCCTGGCTTGAGTGGCAGCGGAGCTTTCCCCGGGTCTGAATACCTATCACTTGGAAAAAGGTGCCACATCCAGTCTAGAAATTGTTAGCAGCAGAAGTGGTAGGAAACTGGGAGTATTTATGACAGCTCCTGATTTACTCAACAGCTTTTGCTGGTCTTAAAAGTGCAGGTGATTTCTGTATGGAAAACTAGGGAGATCAAAAGAGGAAAATGGGAGGAGGTCATGCACTTCTGCCTGGAGATGTTACCTCCCCAGCTACAGGGAAAGCTAGCTGTCACTTAAATGCATTGTTTGGTGTATTACAGCAAGACTGATATTTTGGCCTGTATTCACATTTCTCCTTGTTTTGATTGCAGGCTCAGACACCAAGCACACAAAGAGCTTTACGCCTACAAACAGGTGAGGTGATACACAGTGAGTTGTCTTCTTCATAGGAGTAGTCACTCCTGCAGGTTTCCATTGTCCTGTTCTTCTCATTGGGAGGCATTTGGTCTTCAAAGAGAAGTTGTAATGCCCAGGCAAACCTCTGTCCCCACTGATCTAATTTTTTTCTTCTGGCTGGGCACGCCAGGAGCATCTCTCACCCATTAGTCTGCAGGTGATTTTCAGATGAGGTCCCTGAGCAGTGGGGATATCTCCACCCCTTCAGCGCCTCAACTGAGCAACCTCTCCAAACCTTCACCTTATTTCCCACTGGTGAGCAGTAATGCCATCACTTCCCCAGCAATCAAACAATGTTTTATGGGGTCCAAATCTGCTCTCTGGGTTAGATCCAGTTGCTCTGAACCACACGCAACTGTGGGGCTCTCATAGGGACCTTTCATAGGGAACACCTCCATGTCACCTTGGCAAACCCAGCTGTTTTCTGCATGCACCCACACACACCAGTGCCCATGTTAAAATAAACATGGTCAAGAGGTCGGTGTCAGGTTGCTGCTTCAATGTCCTGTTTTCTCCGGGCTTGTGTAATTTTTTTGCTTCTGATCTGTTATTTGAGTAGGAAACTGGGTGGAGTTGGGCTGATACAATATGATAACACGTGGTCGTCCTGGATTTATAGCCCTTTCCATGTGTTTAGCCTGGATGGAGTGAAAATGAAGTGGCAGACATCCATGCAGGAGCATGTTGCAGAGTGTGGGAGCCCAGGAGGTTTAAATCTGGGAGGAGACCTCCTGGAATTGGTCCTCATGTTAGGGGTTATAGCTGTGCCAGCGCTGCCTTCCTCCTGTTCCTGCACAGGGGTGAAGACCTGATGTGTTCCCTGACTGTGCTGGGTTTACTGGGGGTTTCCAGTTCTACTGGGATGCTAAATGGGATCTCTCCTTACGGAGATCTTTCCTGCAAATGCTCATGGCAGAAGCTGTGTCCTGACCCTGGGTGCTCTGTCTTTACAGGTTATACTCAAGGAAAAGGTGAAGGAGCTGAACCTACACGAGGTGAGTACGTCCCTGGGGCGGTAGCGTAGTGGCAAAGATTCCCTCACCTTCCTCTTCCTGGAGATAGGGAGGGGATGGGGGACAGGCAAAGTCTGGCACAGGTAGGAGGATGCAAAAACTCAACCTTAACTCCTTCAGGAGCAAAACACACAGCTAGGTGTGCCGGCATCGCTGCCCACTGCTGCCAGCAGCAAGGTTTGGTCTGCAGCCTCTTACCCTATTACAGAGAATGTGGTCGGGGCAGGTTAACAGCTGCGCCGGCAGCTCCATCTCTCCCTGGCACTGCTTTTCTTTTTCAGAAAGTCTAATTGCTTGTTAATGCAGCTGGTAAAAGCACATCTGCAAAGGGGGTCTGGATTAAACCATCTCCCTCCTCCTCCTGGATCCCCTTTAGCTTTTACTGCATCATTGTTATTTATTGCATTGTTATTATTGTTGTTGTTGTTATTATTAGCAGCATTGTTATTATTATTAGCATTATTATTTATTGTATTATTATTTACTGCATTATTCTTTTTAATTTTTCCTGCATTATTATTATCACTGTGATAAAAAGCTGTGGATGAAAAGGGAGGCAGAGGTAGGCTGGGCTGTGTATAAGCAGTGTCCCTTGATGGTTACATCCCCTCCAGCCCAGCTCAGCCTTGCCACCGTCAGAGCATGATGATATCCAGCACATCTCTGCCGGCTGCGTTACTTGGGCAGAGTAAACTCTGCCAGGATTTAATTGAAATCAAAGATAAACACGCTCCCCAGGCTTCTGCCCCTCACACTCATGCTTTGCAGCTTTACAGAGAAGAGGTGGCTGGAAGAGGCAGGCAAAGGGGTGTCTGCTTGGATGTGTTAAGAATTTAAAACCCTTTTCCCAGCCCTCAAAAAATGGGGGTTTCTTCTTGGATTTGGGAGGAGGGCAGAGCCCGTGGCAGCCAAAAAGCAAAGCACCGTGGAACTTTGCATTTAAACTTCACAGGGGAAATTGCACCAGCGCCTGCCCTGTCCCCACTATGTGGGCACAGAAGTGGCTTCTTGCTGGGTCCCTCTGCATTAACAAGTTAAGAGGAAGTTGAAACATGGCTCGGAGTAACAATGTTACCCTAATCCACCTCTACCTGCCTGCCCCTTGAGGTTTAAAACCCATTACTTGTTCTCCACAGGTTTTCAGGCTGTTTTGGGGGCTGAGTGTCCCTATTTACAGACCATTTTTCATGCTGATGTTAAGCAGGAATCTGCTCGAACCCTGCTTCAAACACAGGCTGGATTTATTTCCCCTAATGACAACAAAAATGCCCACTCGCATCCCAGACACGAGTCCACTCGTCTGTTAAATACCAGCTCCATTTGTTTATAAGCCTCTATTTTTTTTTTTCATTCCCTGAGCAGAGCAACAAGAGCCCATCCCACGTTTCATCCTCACCCTCTGTTCCCCACAGCCCAGGGCCTAAATCCCAGGGGCAGGAAGGCAGCGGAGTGGTGGAGTGGTCCCTGCTTGAGGCCCCTATGTCTGATCTGCTCACACTAAATTGACTTGCAGTGGGTTTCTTTGCCGGCATGCATACTTAAAAGCACTTCCCTGGGTGAGAAGCTCATTGCAGGAGGGATTTGGGAGTGCGGCCAGAGCCGGGAACGGCAGCGATAACCCTCCGTCCTCCTCCTCCCTCATGTCTGTTCCCAGCTGTCTGCAGCTCTCCCAGCCCAAACTCTTTCGGGGAGGACGAGGGGTCCATGGGGAAGGGAATAGAGCAGCTCAAGCTCTTCCCTGGGATTTGGGAAAGTCTGGAAGGGTTTTTCTCCAGCTCCTTCCAAAATATCCCTTTTTGGGCATTTGGACTGTGGTATTTACAGTAAGCAATTCTGGAAAGCGGAGCATGGGGGGGATTTTGCAACATCACGGGGTGGCTGCCAGGGCTTGCCTGGAGCCTTCCAGAGGGGAAAGTCCCCGCCAAGCTCTTCAGCCCTGTGTTTCTGGGTTTGTTTTTCCCCTTTTTTCCATTACACCACCTCTCCCAGGCTTTTCATGGGGCTCTAGATGTGTGTGTTCCTCAGGGGCTGACGTGAGCAGCTATGCCAACATTTGCTTGCTCAATAAAGTCATCTCCAATGAGCTTTGGGTGGCTGGAAAGTATTGATGGGCGCAGCGTTCCCAGGAAAGCCGGGAGCCTCCCGCAGCACTTGCCAGCTGCCTGCCTCATCCTGAGGGCTTTTGGCAGCGGGAATGGCCCTTGTTTTGGACTGCTGGAGACTCCCGTCTGGGGGGGCAGGGAAGAGGGGCTGGGAAAACCAGCTGGGAATATCCAAAATCCCCAGGAATATCCAAAATGAGTCAGGAAAAGACAGTGACGTGGGGAAGGAGATTTTGTCTGGGTCTCTTGCCCACTGGGAAAACAGCCACTAACCTTCCCATCCCGAGGGCAGAGATGCATCCTTTGCGTTTTCCTCTTCCCAGAGTTACCCCTGCGGATGCAGCTTGGCCCCAGGGACCAAGCAGCAGAATGGACCCATCCCCCTGTACCCTAAAGCCTCCTGGCACGTCAAAACACATCCCAGTCTTGTGGCTGCTGCTCCAGGGAGGCTCCAGGACCCCTCCACCAGGAAAGGGAGACCCAAGCCTCAGCCTGCGATCCCAAAGACTGGGCAGCAAAGTCTGGGAAGGCTTTAGGGGGGCAGTTTCACCCCTCTGTGATGCAGAAAACTCCCAAATGTTTTTTCTGCAACACAGGGGGCAAAAAAATCCAGCTTCTTGGTCAAAACAGAGGGTTTATAGCAAAGGAGGAGTTTGCTTTCCCCTTGCGGGGAGGTATTTCCCCACTCCCAGAGTATCCTCACTGGCATCAGAAGACAAATTGCTCTTTTTTACCCCAACCAAAGGCAGGGGCGAGGTGAGCGCTGGGGAGAAGATGGAAACTGGCTGAGGGCAGCACTTAGGGGGAGGGTTTTTTGGGGTTTGGTTTGTTGCGGTTTTTTTGCTTCCCAGCAGCTGACTGCCTTCTCTCCGCACCTCTTGTGTCTTTCAGATCTGTGCTGTTTGCTTGGAGGAGTTCAAGCCCAAGGATGAGCTGGGGATCTGTCCCTGTAAACATGCCTTCCACAGAAAGTAAGTGCAGGGAACAGGAGACTGAAACTGGGCTGCCCTGAATCCTGCCCGATGAGCCCCAGGGAAGCTCTTGGTGTGGCGTCGACTGGTGCCACTGTTCCTCGCCCAGGGTTCCTTCCCAGCCTAATTCCAGGGGAAGGAGGGGAATTGCAGCAGAAGCCTTATTTGAATGAATTTGAGCATTTGGGGCTGCAAAGGTCCAGTTGTGAGCTGGCAAAACCACTTCCCCTTTTATACATACAGACTTTATGTATTCCAAAATGTATATGTACATTTTTGTGTGTGTGTATGTATATTTACACATGTATCTGCATATTTTAGATATATTTATAAAATATATGTATACAGAACCACTGGAACAAGTGGAACCCAGGGAAGCGGTCACGGCCTGAAGCCTGTTGATGTTCAAGAAACACTTGGACATCGATCTTGGATATGGGGTTTAACTTGTAGTTTGCCCTGTGTTGAGTCCGAAGTTGGCCTTCGTAATTCTCGTGGGTCCTTTCCAACACAGGATAATCTACGATTCTATGAAAAATGTGTATATATAAATTTTATATATATATTTTATAAAAATGTAAAACGCTATGAATTTTGTGGGTATAATATATGCATATTATATATGTATGATGTATATATATGATGTAGATATACATTTTATACATTTATAAAATGCCTATATTCATATATACCTTTTGTGTATATATGTATTTTATATATTTATATGTATACATTTTTATATTTATTTTATAAATAGATATAAATTATATATATAATATATTATATGTACACAAAAATCCATGTATGTAGACACACACACACACAAAAATGTCCAAATAAAATGTAAAAGCATCTAAATGGTGAATTAAAAATTCAACAGCAGCATCAGTTCTCCACGGAGGGTGATAACAGATCACACCTGGCACGTGACCCCCAGGCCATGGCCCGTCACCCACCATGGAGGGCTGGGGGTGGCTGCGACCCCAAAGGGGTGCACAGGGCACCAAGCCAGTGGGGCTTTTTTGTAGCACCCCTGTAATGACACCCCCCCCATGTCTATGTCCCCCCCACCCAGGTGCCTCATCAAGTGGCTGGAGGTGCGGAAAGTGTGCCCACTCTGCAACATGCCGGTGCTGCAGCTGGCGCAGCTGCACAGCAAGCAGGACCCCGGTCCCCCGCAGGGCCCCCTCCCCGGCGCAGAGAACATCGTATAGCTCCGCCGTCCCAGGGACTGCCCCATCACGGGGGGAACCCCGCCACCAGCCCGGGGGACTCAGAGACAACCAAAGCACTTCGGCACCAGCACGGAGGGACAGGGGAGGATGCAGGCGGCCGGGTGCAGAGCCCAGAGCACTTTATAGGGTGAGCACATCTCCACCGGCCGAAGCAGAAGAGCCCCGCGCCCCAAAAACCTGCCTCCGTGGAGCTGTGCCAGGATGAAGGGTCTCGCACTTGAACCCGGGCTCAGTTCCTCTCCTGGGACGACGAGGGGATGCGGCGTCCTCCGCGGGTGCCCTGCACGACATCCTTCTTCCAGCACATCCCTTCTCCAGCACCACATCCACCAGGAAGCAGCATGGGGCAGGATGGAGCAATATCGAGCCACCCAACGGTGCCCTTCAGCCTCCTGCAAGGCCATGACATCGCCCCCCAAATGCCCCGGTACGCTTCCCAACCCTACTGCCTCCAGCGCCCATTGAAAAAGATGCCCAAAATGTAGGGCGGGGGGCGGCCAGAGCATCATGGCTGGTCCCTGCCCCCTTCTCCTCTTTGCTGTTATTTTCATGGGATTACCTTTGCCTTTGCAATCCCTACCTAGAAAATTGGGTCTTGGCAGCCCGGGTGCAGTGACGCTGGGGTTTCTGCTGCGGTTGGGTGCCTCCTTGGCACCCACTGCTCCTCCGAAAGGGCTAACCAGGGTGGGGAGGCTGGCATTGCCCACAGGAGATGGCAGGGTGGTAGTGGCGTGGGGTCTCGTGGGCTTTGGTTACCCCACTCACCCCCCTCAGCAGAAGGTGGCTGCCCCCCTCCTCGGTGTGATGTGCTACCTCAGCGGGGCCATTAGTCCCTCCGACGGGCACGATCCTGGCATAAGCCATCTGCAGTGAGAGCTGGTGGCCGCCACTGCCTCCTCGAAACAGTGGCACAGGCTTGCTGGGGCGGTGGGGGTGGCAAAAATCCTGTCCTTGGGGTTCATCCTGTCACTTTTAGTCTGGCCCCGGGGTGGGTGAGCTGGCAGCGTTTTGCCTTGGCAAAACAGCTCAAACCCAAACATCATTGAGTGCAAAAGCTGCTGGGGAATTTTGGGGGGGGGATGAGACGGGACGGGACAGACACGATGGGGACAGCTGTGCTACCCCCCTCCCCTCTCTGACCACCTCGCGGGGCAAATTCGAGCACTGTAGCAAATGCCCTGGCATCCCCCTCCGGCTTTGCAACTCTTTTTCCCCCCCTTTTTTTTTCTGGGGGGGTGGGGGCAGGGGAGAGGGTGTCAGTATTACATAGCGGTGGCTTTCCCAGCCCCACTCTGGGCACAGGATGGGGCGTGCGGCTGGGAAGGCTCTGGGTGTCGTCCCCCCTCCTGTAAATACCCTGCAACTCCCAAGACTGTTTATGGAGCGTGGAGCCTCATAGACGTGTTTGTACACTACGAATTCTGCAGCAGAATATTTTTTAAAACATTCGCTGTTTTGTTTTGGGTTTTTTTTTTTGTAAGCTATATTTTTGTATATTTAATTGCTATTTTAAAATTCTAATAATGCGTCTTTTTTGCTAATCACACTATTCTTAAGGAAAAATGAGGAAAAAAAACCAACACAGTTTGCATGTGATTTGACTTGAAATGTAAATAAAAGCAGGTTTTTGGAAGCAGGGGTGTGTTTTGGGGGGGGGGCAGTTTGCACCTGGGAGACCCCAGCCATTGGAAAAAAGGAGCATCCCTCATTGCTCAGCCCTGTGTCACACTGGGGACGTCCCCAGTGGAGCTGAGACCCACTGTGCCATGTCTGGCCCCAGCCATTTCTTGGGGGGGGCCTGGAAAATGGGCTGCGGAGGGAGAGTGTCCCATTGTCCATGTCCCCCTGGCCCAGAGTGAAGCTTTGCTCCCAGCTGGGAAAGCCCCAGCTGAGGGGGATTTTGCAGGTCCCTGGCACAGCGTGGGCTGCCCTGCTCAGGGCAAGGAGGTTTCTCCTCTTAACAACCTTCTGAACCCAGACCCTGGCCCACGGGCAGGGGCTGACGCCAACCTCCCACTGGCCATGGGAGTTGGAGCAGTTCAGCTCCCAGCTTCCACACTATGGGGTTTTCTGGGTTCCAGCTTGAAACCCCATCTCCTGCTCCCCTCGTTTCACCCCCAGTCTTCCTCCAGGCTTCACAAGACAGGCTGGAAATCCTCTTTTCCTCCTCTCAAATCTGCTCTCCGCCCCACTGCTGCCCGTCCCCATTTGGGTTGCTGAGCTGGGGCCATCCCAGGATGCGATCCCTGCAGAAACCTGGTGCGGAGGAAGCAGGGCTCCCACCTTGCCCTGTCCTGCTGTCCCCTGTCCTGCTGTCCCACCGTCCCTGCCCAGCGTGGAGGGCTGCTGCCCTCTAGTGCTGGCTGCACCCCCAGAGCTGGGTGCTGGGGGCAGGTCCCGCCTGGAGATGTTCCGCTTCACCTTCTGCAGAAGGAAACACAAGGAGTGACCTTCTTGCTGCCCTCCTAGTCATCTTCTGGAAGCTCCTGACAGTCATGGTCATGAAGAGCTCGCTGGGTGAAGATTCCCGCTGGCGGGACAAGGCAGGAGTAGGTGTGGCCAAGCCGCAGTGTGGATCCAGCACCAAGATGCACAGAACACCATTGTTTTTGTTACTTCCACCCCTCCGTTCCTGCTCTGGAGAGATCCTTGCTTTCACCTCCAATCCCACCCATATCATCCATACATTAAAGGCCAAAAGGGTCTCCAAAGCACCGATCATCACCTACCACCAAAGTCTATCATCAAACCCCAAAAAGCTGCAATTTGCCTTGGAACCATACTAGAAACCCCCCTCGCTGGACTTACCCGTGCTGGGAGCCTGCTGCTGCTAACAGAGCCGCGCCATACCCCTCAGACAGCCTCAGGGCGCCAAAGCCCAGCTGCAAAATTAAGCTCAGACCCAACCCCGTTTGTGCACAAAACCACCTTCTCTTGGAAGCACAGATCTCTGCTGGCTTTCGGGTTTCAGTCACACCTGGTTTAGAACCCTGTTTTTAGCGGTACCCGGTTAAGAACTGCCCACCACACTGCTCAAGCAGCAACTGAGCATCTAGAAGGGATCACTACAGGCAACAGCCAAATACTGATATTTTTTTTTCCCCTCCAATAACATGCTTTGCAATGCAATTTCCAGAGAGCAGAACACACGCAGGGAGTGAAAAGTAATTAAGGATTGCTAAGTTACTGTTAGTAAGCTTCTAAATCAACTGAAAGGTGAAGGACTCATTTACACCCATTTCACTGGCATGTTCTTGATGCCTGTTCAGATCAACGTTCATCCCTTCGCTCTGTAGCTAGGAAGAGTGAGACAAGAAGCAAACAAGAGTTTCAAGTATACAAAAATAACTGTAATATTTTATTACAAGAAAAAAAAATTTACAAAAAAATACACACAATACATTAGGGACTTTGGTGTTGGACATCAGACCACACAGGATCTACTCAAAATCCACAGAAAAAGGAGTTACACACACAAGTTTGCAGAACAAACGCTGGGAAACCCGCGGCACGCTGCTCCTAGGGACACCAGCCTGGCACCTACTCCAGCGCCTCAGGGCAGGGCCTTCTTGCAGGCCAGGCTGCAGGGCTGCCCCAGGGGCTTCTCGGCTCTCCGACAGCTTCCCTCCGCCTAACAAAATCGTTTCACGGTAGCTTCTTCCTTCCGTCAGTCTTCAGCTCCCAAAGGCTACTGCTCTTAAAAAATATTAGTCCCTCTTCTGTGCGTTAGGAGGATTCAGAGGAGGTTTACATACCCTCCCCCCACAACAACGTGGTCTGTATAAAATCCCCGGGACTAATTAAATCCGATAAGCCCACCCTAGCCCAGTGCAGTGCTGAAGTATTACACCAAGGAGCAATGCAGGTCCTGGGCACAAGATTTCAAAGAGCTGAAGTGTGTTTCTGTTTCTTTTCCACCAGGGCCCGAGTTTTGACTATGAGGGCGGGTGAGGTGGCTGAAATGGCAGCCAGTTATGTGCTGTGAATTACATTTTATATGGCAGAGAAAGAGTTAAGTCTAGAAAACCTACAATCAGCAATTCAAAAGTAGAGTTGTTTTTAATACACCTACTTGGGGTATCTTTCATGCGATTTCACAAGAAATGAAGAATAAATGAGGTCTCACATGCAATACGTCCCAAACAGGTTGTCCAGAGGTGTGGGTGCCCCATCTCTGGAAACGTTCAAGGTCAGGGGTTGAACAGGGCTCTGAGCAACCACATCTACTGGAAGATGTCCCTGTCCTTGGCAGGGGGTTGGACTAGATGATCTCTGAAGGTCCCTTCTGACTCAAACCATGCTATGACTCTGTATTATCCTGCTCAACCCCTTCACCTCTAAAAGTAACATGTTATATTGCACGCAGAGCGGGATACGAAACCTGCACTATACTGCAGGAAAAGCACAAGAATTTTCTTCTGCAGACAGCACACAGCAAAGATCACCTTTCACATGAACACTACTCTTCCCCCCCCTCCCCTCCATTTTTTTGCAGTTGCCAAATTACTGGATGCATTCAGGAAGTTCCAGACCCACACTGAACTGAGGTTTAGAAAATGCCTTGCTTTACGCTGGGTCTGCTGCCTGAATCGACAGGGCAGGCCTTAAGAGAAACAGCACACAGGATCTCATCTAGCCAAGAGTACGTCTTCCAAATTCGTAGTTTCTTCCCATTTCAGGCCCAAAAGAGAGGCAGGTACCACGCAATGAACCCCGCAAGCTGTGACGCACCTTGCGAGCAGATCTCGGGCTGCAGCAACAGGTAGAGCCAGACACAGTTTGCTGCTACCGCACCTCTACTGCGCATTCCTGCAGCCAACCTGCAAGCCACCAAACCGGCATGGGCCGTCCCACGCTGCCATCAGCCATCAAAATGCGCATGGGGACCAGAGAGCTGAAAACCAACTTATCTGAAAAGAAACCATGACTTTAAAAGACGTGGTCGAGTCAGGATGACGGTCATTCCAACGTTCTGGGATAAACCCCAACAAGTATGAACTGAAGTGATCTGCACTTGCATTTCACAGAAGACTGCTTCATCCCACGCGCGGAAAGACGGCTTCTACATACAGCTGAGCTGCTCAGCTGGAAAGCCAGAGCACCCCATTGCAGAGAACACTCTGAAGTAGTATCTCCGTTTAGCTTACATCATCAAGGGAAGGTGCTGATGGCTCTTCAGAAAAGCAGCTTTTTCAGGCTGGAGTGCAGTTATAGCGGAGTAACTGATGCTGGTAGTATGGCAAAGAGAACACGAACGCCCGTCTCACTACAGATCTTGTTCACTTCACAACGCAAGATCCAAGTCTGGGAAGAATTTCTGCAAAGAGCAGGGCAAAGTAGAGACACGAGGAAGGAAGTCAGATTACAAAGCGTACGCATGCGGCTTCTCTTTTTTAAACTGCTGTCTGCTACCAGCATCTCTGTTGTTTTGAGAGATCATTTATTCAGTGGGCAACGAGCCATTTCTAAATCCACATCCTGAGATCTTCAGGGGTTCCAAACTGCAGCAACCCAGTTTACAGGCTGTATGCAAGACTGCATGCACAGAGAAAACAGAGACGAGTACAGCATGCACGTGGGAAGGAGAGGTTTCCCCCGGAAACTACTAGTTTAGCAATTAATAAACATAAAATGGAACATTGCAGAGAAGATCCCAAGTGTATGACTGAAAAAAAAAGTAATTTCTTTGGTATCGTTATATGCAGCCAAGTTTTACAACAGAGAAAAGAAACTCCAAACAAAAACCCCGCTATTTCATCTTCAAATTTGCTTTTAGCAGATCGCAAGGTCAGAGGTTGAAAGACACTCCTAACTGCCAGCACTATGGCATACACCTAAAGGTTGTTGTGGTCTGCAGATGAGTGTTACAGGCTGAAATCAGGATCAACCTGAGCAGATCTGGGGTACCCAAGACACAGGATTTGTGCCTTACCTTTTGTCTCTAATAATCTGCATACATAGCTAGGAAACTGCGGTCACAGGAATAAAGCCTCACTGAGAGCACAACGGTGTTTGACAGGCCACTGCAGGGGTCAGAGGAGACAAAGTGGTCCGTACGGTTTCTACATGCCAGGGCTGTGCTGATTCTTTCCCCTTTACAGACAATTTACGGCATAATGCGAACGTGATGCCTTTCATTTGCGGAACACAAAACGCTGCAGCTGAACTCTATAAACTGTGAACTGCGTAGATATTCAGCACTCAAAGGAATCTTGATGGAGGGAATAGAGTGCAATTCTTCTATTATGTCACCACCATTAAACATGTGTAGAAGACCACATAAAAAGGGCTATTTGGTGTCAGCAACTAAATACCCAAGAGATGTTCCAGATAAAACCGCCACCTTCAGTCAACATATTTGCATATATACTCCTTTTGAACAAACCTGTGTTGTAATTGAAGATTGGTTTCAACTGTTTACAGACAGAAACACAACAGTCCTTTCCTTTTCTCATTAGGTCACGCACAATTAGTTTAGCAGTCACTGAACAGATGCTTTGAAATGAAAGGTGGGCTTAGTGACCCACGAAGCACCCTGACTTCGTAGGTCCAACATAAAGGATCTGCACGGAGTCAGGCTGAGTCCAGAAGTTCCAGAAGAGCACCGACTGCACCAAAATAACCCTGAAGAGCAAACAGACAGGAATATCTATTAAAAAAACCTCAAACACAGGCACACACCTGACACAAGAACAATAATACTACACATACGGTGTAATTTTAACAACTTATAAAGGACAGTGGACAGAAGTAACTATAGGTAGGCACATTACAAAACAGATTCTAACTATAATCGCTGTATTGCACAGCAGAGCTGCACAGAATCACCTATACTATCAATACTCTTAAAAGAAAGTTCACAAGCAAGATGAAATTGGTAGTAAACAATTCTGGTATTAGCTACTGGAACAATATACATGTTTTTTTCTGACCCTACACTGGGCATGGCAGCAACTGCAGCTGTAGTAACAAAGCACTGGGAACCTGCTGCAGAGCATGTATCATCAACAGCTACAGACCCCATATGGCTGTTTCATGAAGGATTTGAATTTTGGCAGGAGATAATACATTTAAAAAGTAGTTTCACCTCATGTTCCAAGAAAAGTGCTTTTAACTGTCCCTTTGACCAGTAGTCCAAAGCATATGCCAGAAGCCTCATTGAGATTGTATTGATCCGAAGGAAATTGCCAACAAACACGACTCGGTTAATGTTCTGCAAGTATTAAGAAAAAAAAAAACCTGAAACATTAAGGCTGAATTCCATTTTCCGTCTGCAATGATCAAAACCCCACCTTAGACTACGTAGAGACTTGATGAAAAACAACCAGCTGAAGGGAAATCACCACTCCACGTTAAAGCAACCAGAGCCAGAGAAACTGCATCACCCATTCGAATAGCTGTTATGGCAGCTAAGGAGCGTAACTGCCTTGGTGAGTGGGGTTGGGAGCTGCAGAGACAAGAGTTAGAATGCATCTGCAGCTTTCTGAATTTAGAATTTTAAAACTGGACCTAAAAGAGCCAATCTACAAGCAAGAGATGACACTGAGTCGGCTTGGGGTCTGGCAGCAGCAAGAGACGGTTCAAAAGAGCAAGGCGAGATCAAAAAGGGTGCATTGAGATGGTCAGGAACTGCACTGGGAAGGGCCAGAGACTACACCCAAACACACACACAAAAAAGAACCAAGTAAATGTTGAAAGAGTTGGGCAGGCTCTGCAGAACATTATAAACATCCACAAATCTATCAGAAAGCAGTACCAGCCAGGTCATGTTAAGACACAGACTCTTTTTCAGACTCTTCCAGACTACCTGGAAATCCATAGATGTAACTACAGCCTTTCTAGCTTAGGAATTTGAATAGAACAGCTGATTTTTTGCTATGCGATCCTTATACTGGCTAGGAACACTGATCATCAAGTGCCATCTCCCCTCTCTCCCCCCAACTCTGGCCTTTTCTGACTCATCATTAAAAAAGCTGAATGGCTCTCTACTGTTAATCTGGAAAAAAAGAAAAAAGAAAAAAAGAAAAAAAAGATTTAGAAACCCATAACCAACACAATTCTGAAAGAAAGGAAAAGACGAACCAAGTAGTGATATTTTGGATTTCAGTCAGACTTCCAGCCAAACTTTTCAATCCCAAAATAGTTCTCCTGAGCCAACTGATGAACTCTGAAGCTTTCTTCTTCTCCAACAAGAAAATAATTTTCAGTTCCTCCTCTTACTGAGGAATCAGGATCAAGTCCTATCTGCTCCTTCACTCATGTCCTTCTATGGATTTTCCTTTCCCCTAACTATTCAGCATCCTCTCTGCATTCAGCTGTGTACTCTAGAGTGAGGGCTCAGCAGATGCATGGTGGGCAAGACTGTTTATAGTATGCCTTGCTTAGTTTCAGCAGCAAATGAAGGTAAATAGTGAGCACCCGCCAACTGCAACAAGAGTCAGGAGGATGCTTCACCCCATTACCTCATCCCATAGGAACAGGCTCAGAATAGAGTGGAGAGCATGTCTCTGTTCTTTCATAGCCCTGTACAATGCTGCTTGACATGAATGCAACAAGGCAGCACTGTAAAGAAGCTGAAAGCACAAAGATACAGGAACGGCCTTGGAAGTGGTGGGGCCTGACCAAGAAATCGAGAGCAACTTGTAAAAACAACACAGGAAAGGTATCCAGCCTCCACGCCCCTCCAGCCCACCTCTCTTTCTTTCTCAGCGGTCCCAAGAGCTGTAGTTTACCACACACCTTCTGTTCCTCAAACCACCGCAGAGAAGCTGTTCAACTCCGCACCAAGCCGAGGACCTAACGAGCCTAGCAGCCAGCCCCTAATTCATTCACAGCTCTTCAGTTCACAGCACAACAATCTGGCTCAAACTACACAGATGAGCAAGGACAAAATTTACTGAAGAATCCAAAACTAGCAGATTACAACCTACTGTACATCCAAAAAGATGAGTATAAGCACGCATCTACAGAAGCGTATGCAGGGAATGAGAGATTCTGCATGACAGCAGCACACAGGCAATGCTTCAGACAGGAAGCAATGAAACAGATTTCCCCTTAATACCTCATTAAGTGCACACATCCGTGCTATGGAGCCAATGTTATTAGTGATGGTTATTAAAGTAGCCTTCGCAAGGTCCTCTTTGCTGACAGATTCCCGCTTCTCCTTGCTCATCATGTTTCCAAAGCTGTAAAGACAGTTTTTGGGTTCATTTACATCAGAAAATGGAGAAAATGGGAACTGCTACTTTAACCAAAGTGATTCATCTTCAAGTATTTCTAACTTTAAAAAGCGTTGCTATCAGTAATTTAGATCTGGTAAAACAGAACAGCAGAAGGAATGGTAGCTCCCCTAAGCGACGTAAATCCCATACTTCATCCTCACAGAATCTCCCATGTAAATAAAAAAATCAGTCAAGTCATTACCTGGATGCTACAGCCCAGCCTGGCAATCCGAATCGCTCGTAGTCTCCTCCATAAATGTCCCGCACTAGTTTGTCCACTTTGGTACTGTCTCCATGGGAGGCCATCTCTAGGGCCTCTTCAAAGGTGGAACAACCGGTAAGAAGGCAGCAGAGACCAAAAAAAGTTCCCCCTCCAAGGCTGCAACATAAAGCAAAATGAAAGTTACCCGCCTTGATTCTAAAACGACAGTGAAAGAAAATGGCTCATTCCGCTGAAAGCTGGGATTACTCAGCTATGCTCTGTTAGCTCAGGCTGCCCCATTCCTTCAGCTGCTTCTCTTTCCAGTGACAGCAATCTTGGAAGAGCAGCAGTTTTCTTTAAATCTGTTACTTTCAAACAATTTGCAGCCTGTAAGGAATCCCACGCCCTCACAGCCTTCTGCAGAGGGCATGTTTCTAAATGACAAATTCATTTTCTTATTTTACAATATCCACTTTCCTTCAAGCACTCAGAGAAGTCAGTCTTAAAATAAATATTAGTCCTGAGAGATAACTGGAGTATTAGGGCACAGCTATTCAAAACTTAGGGGAAAAAACTACATCCCTGTTCACTTCACTGTGCACACATGCCAATAATGATGTATAATAAAAGTAAGATCTGTACTGTGGGGGTTTTTTTATTATTGTTGCCAAGCTTCAGGAAAGCCTAAAGCCACAGAGCTCTTTGGTTTTGCCTGGCAACAAGAGTCACATCTTCAGGAAGGGTAGCTGCAGCCGTCCAGCAACTGTCTGGGGAATTACTGCCATGCCAGCATTCCTTCCACCAAAATAACGTAACTTTCAGAAGTCAGGATGCTAGCCTCTATTGCTAGGATCAAAGCAAACAGTTGTTAACATGATCATGATGAGTATATTTTGGATAATCCCAAACCATGGGATCTCTCTGATGGCAAAAAAAACAGTTTAGAAACTGTTTTTTCAGTTGCCCTGCTGTAGGAATTAAAGAGACTGGTTGCAGTAAGGAAACCAAAACATGAAACTCTGATTTTTCTCTTCCAAGAGGCATCTTTGTTGGCAGAGATGAGGGACTGTAGTAAAAGCAGGAGCTCAGTCATTCAACTCACCAGCTTGTCCCTGAAAATGTCATCTACAATGAAGAAATAAATTCCAGATTCTAAAATAAAACTCAAAGTGAATTTACCCCCTCACAGCACTCACCTGGTGCCTGTTACCCGTTTATAGTTTTCTTTCGAATACACAGCCAAAATGCTGACCCCTGAGCCAATGTTCACCAAAAGGAGAGGATACGGATTCTCCAAGTTGAATGGGAGCTTCTGACATCTTTCAGCATCCGTTGGGTTTTCAAAATAGTAGCACTCTGAATGTCCATTGAATCCAACTGAATCAATATACAAAACTCCTTTAATAAGGCAATCGAGTTCATCTAGCTTACAAAGCTGAAGGTCACCCATCTGGCGGAAAAAAAAGAAGAAGAATATTCAAGAAGTAGCTAGGGATCTGAAGTGTTTATGCTCAGGGCTAGAAAAATGCATTCACTGCCAGCTAAATTCAGTGATCTCCATTACTCTCTGTGGTGGCTGAGAGAAGTACAGATCACAGGAAGGCTCCATATTTCTCCACACACATGGACTGCTAACTATCCCGGCCCTAAAGTGTGCAGACATGGAAGGGGGAGGGGAATCAAACAACTGGATCCACAGATGGATGCCAAGAGAATCCCATGAACTTCCAAGGGCCTGATTTAGGCCCTGACTCTGAGGCATCAGCATGAAAAACAACAACGGACTTAACTGTTGGACCAAAAAAAAAAAAAAAACCAACAACCCAAAAAACCCCCACCAAAATGAACCCAGCCAAAGAACCACCCAGAAAACAGAAGAAGTTATGAAATTGTCACTGCCTTGACTGTGCAAAGATCCTCTATATTTGGTGCATTTTTTCAAGCCCTGGTTAAACAAAGTATTTATCACGCATGTTTTTCCACCTATGAACAAGAATCAAACTTATAATGAAGCCACATGATGATGTCAAATGCCAGCTACTAACTTCCTTTCAGTTAATTCACCACCAAATTGGACTGAACCTCAATCAGCTCACTCACATGTGTGGTAGAAATGAATCCACATGAGCAAAGGAACAATAAAACAAATATTAAGCATGTGAAAGACAGCAGTGAGAAAAAAACCCACAAGACTGAGATCAGCATAATCAGAGATTATTAATACAGAGAAAGTCTTGTAAGAGCACATGTCATGGAAGTTAGAGAATAATTTTAGAGTTACAGGAATGTTACATGCACTTTCAGGAAAGAAAGTACCCTAATTTCGACATGCGAACTTGACTCCACATGCTGTTCCCTGAACCAAGTTTAATTGAGTTAGGTACACTCTTCCAAAGCTAAGATTTAGAGAAGTTTTAGAGTCTGCAGAGAAAGCTTTCTAGTTTTCAGCTTTAAGAAAACTTCACTACCAGATCCTAATTGTATAGAAGCCAAAAATGCATACTGTGAGAAAGTCCTGCTCAAATTTGTACGCTCCACCTCCTGTGGCACATAAAGTAGTATGGAGGCTTGAGAAGTGTTTTTCGCTTCCCATTTGAATAAAAGCAGGCATGTCATGAGTAGGAAAGCGTATAAAGTGCAGATTGCCTTTACGTCCACACAGGGTAAGGTCCTTTAGTTCAAGGTGCACATCCCGAATGCCTGTAGATCCATAGGCTACATTTGATGTCAGGTACTTGCGGATGCTTTTGAGATTTTCCACTTCTTCCTCTTCTTCTTCAGCAGTGATGTCTTTTGGTTCAAAATAAACAAGTTTGACCAAGGTCCCTCCAATATCCAAGCCAAACCAAGGAAAGACTAAAGAGAGGAGGAAAAAAAAAAAAAGAAAAAGAAACAGAGTATGATACTGTCATACCACCAGCAAAATACTTACAAACTGAATTAATTAATGCAATTCTCTAGGGACTTCAAAATGCAGGCCTGTTTGATCTATTCATTTCTAAAGTGGAAAACACAAGAGAAAATGTTAGCAGTCTCATCTTTCTCTGACAAGTGTGGCTGAGACTCCTCTGTAGATGGACTTAACTCCTGTTTCGAGATACCTCATGTTCAGGAGCTCCCAACATTTCATATGCGATCCTCAAAATACTTATAACACCATCACCACCGAAGATACACACAGCGCAGGTGTGACAGTATCCACACACCCGCTACATACTGCTGCAATTTTAATCCCCAGCTATTTCTTTTATAAAGTTCTGATCCAAAGCCAAGGATAATACCAGTGCTTTTACATCAAAGGGATGTACAAACGTTAACTAATTACAATACATAACTGAGGTAGACAAGTAATCTAAGATGCCCCAGGGAGACAAAAACAAATGTCTAATTGGATTATCTTATTAGTCAAATTCCCCCATGGTACAAAATATGCATTAGTGTCAGGCCCAGCAACATTTACAGCTGTATTAGATAATGAGCTTCTTGGAAAAGATCAAGAGAAAACCCTGATCAGATGGAATCTGCGATTAGAGCTGAGAGCTGGAACAGATTAATATTACTATTAATGAGCTAAAGGATAGGCTAGAGCTAACAAGATACACGGGCTCCAGAGCAAAGAGAAAAATGTAGCCACATGTTATGGCTTACAGCAGCAGGATTAAACCCTTATGTTTTTTCCAAAAGGAAAAAAGGAATGTTTAGAAAATAAACCTGAATGCAGCATAGATGTTACTAACGTTCCTCTGAAAAAAAGGATCTCAGGTTTTAATAAAATTCTAACATGTCAGAGACAGGAATGATAATATGCTACTGTTATTTTTGCAAAATATGTTTGCTTATCTGCAGACAGATAAGCATGCAACACGAAGAAGCCTTCGTTTCTACCACCATTTGAAAGCGAGCATCCCTCCCTTTAAACTCAGGGAAGCAGCAGCCACCCCCAGAACACAGAATTGCCCAAGCAAGAGCATAGTCCTTATCCCTTCATCCAGGCAGTGCAGGAGGTGCACGCTGAGGCCCCGCCACTTGAGCTGCGGGAGCACTAAGCAGTCAGAGAGCAATACTTAAATACCCAGAGGCAGCACTTAAGAAAGCTGAACAGTAAATAAAACAACTCAGGGGCACAAGGGGAACTCACTCCCAGACCAAACGATCTTTAAAAAGCCACAAACGCGACAGGCAAGCACATGTTTGAAGACGATGTGTTGTCTCCTTGGCAGGTTAGCTTGGCTGCTGAACAGAGCAGAGGTAAAACAGGCCCTTTCAGAGCATCACAGCTCCCCAGGAGCCGCTAGAGCCATCAGTTACCCACGTTATTTTTAAATCACTGAGTTATTTTTATATAGTTACATAGAGGCCACCCCCAAACATCACCAAAAGAATCTTGAAAGAAGATGCAAGCTCTATTTTAGGAGGCACATCCACATCTCAATCATCCTCTATTTCTAATGCATTTATTTCAAACAAGAACAGACATAAAAATAACTGCTCGTGAATGAGAGAAATTTGAACCACAGTCCAATGGAGACAGAAAGCAGGAGCAATTCAAAGGCTTTTTTCATGACAATTTCTCATTCTGTACTCCAGATTTCAGAATTGCGAACTCTATCAGCACAGGATGGAAAGTCTACTAAGTGCTTTACGTGGGGAAAAGTTTAGCGTATGTGTCCTAGTTCAAGACTCCCTCGTGAAAACGTTACTATAGCTAAATTAAACAGTTAACGTTACTTCTCAAGAGATGAATGTTGGCTGCCTGGGCCTGATCACATAACATCAGGAGAACCATATCCCTGGGGACACCAGTCCGGGAGGAGCGCCCCCGTGGGAAGGGGAGTCCCAAGACTCCAGAGTATAAGTGAAGGGAAAGAAAGGACAAACTTCAGGGGTTTTGTACCCCTAAAAGAAAGTGCCTTGTCATGGAGGAGTGTGGCAACAGCAGCTGAGCTGGCAAACAGATGCGACAGAGACCATGACCACTCCAACAGGGAGATGGACCCCCTATTTTTGCATGGCAGGCATCAGGACAGCAAACACAAAGTGTCTGCTTGTTTCACTCACCTGCTCATCCTGACACCTTAAACCTAAAAACCTGTACACAGGCCCACCTGATGCAGCATTAAAGCCATCTCCAATATGGCAGATACATCCATAAGTCAGCAGTCCCCATATTAATGGCAGAATAGGACTCCCTCAAAGTAGTCTGTCTTTCTTTGAATCAAAGTCCTAGATTTATCAACTAACTACCACAGAAAAATGCTTTGAACAAGACTCATGCCCTGCTATTGAGAGAAGCAGCAACACAAATACCATCAACATCACAAAGGTAAAAACGGCATTGGCAGGCAAACCAGAGCCTTCTGCTGCTGCTCCAGTCCCTCCAGGGACTGGAACTGCTAACCACCACTCTATTTAAATACCCAGTTTATGTATAGGATCACTAAAACCAGTTTCCCTACATGCACTGTGCTTTTCAATACTGCGTAAACTCTGTTGTAAAACTAGCAAGCTCTACAGAAGAAAAGTTACAGGAAGAGGCTTCCCATGTTACTCAGTCAAGTCTTCTGCTGTCTGTTGTGGTCATTAACATCTTGGACTCCCTTTTAACAAACCTCCCACTCTTAAAAGCACTCAGCTGCTTTGCCATCTCTGCTCTGATGAAGGGATTGGTTCCACAAAGCTCCTGTCCCGGTGCTGGGAAACCTCCTTTTGATTTCTGGAATATATTTGTTCCTGTCAGGACATGCAAATTTTTTTCTGCATTATGAAGCCTGCGCTTTTTTTTTTTTTTTTTTAAAGCATCCCCACCCTTGTATTTAGAGACAGCAATCCTCTCCCCAACCTCACTTTGCCAGGCTACGCAAGGGTAAGAATGGAGAGAGAGCACGGGGCGGGTCTTGGAGATGTCCTCACTGGGGTGCAGCAGAAAAGCATCCAAAAACTAAGGCACGGTGCCCCGCTGAAGCCACATAACTAAAAACGCTATACAGGCCACTTAATCATAAGCTAACGGGCTTCCACTTCAGAATAGACACTCAGCTGGTAGTACATGCGTTTGTTCAGCAGAATAACACTAGTTTATTTTAAAGTTGGCCGTGAAGTTCACACACCAAACTCCTACATTCAGAGACACACACCTTCCAGATTTTAGGGCACAAGAATCACCAACTCGGTCCATCTTCTTATTCAGGTGGTGTTATAGCTGCCACTGAACTAGCAGAACATCAAGCGTGGGGTTAAACCACACCAGTTATCCACTGTCTGGCACACCAAAACACATGGCTAACGGAGAAGCAAGGATGATGCCTGCAGAGCTTGGTGCAACAGCTTGCCCAACTGCAGTCAGGTTGGGCTCAGCGTTTACTAGCCTTCACTCAGCACTGGCCCTGCTAAATCCCAGCTGGCCCCAAGAAGAGCATCCAACCGCCCACACTGGGCCACAGCCTCAGACCAGAGCTGGCTTCACACATCTGTGCAGCACCAGCTGCAGAAAGCCTCTGCGCGGAGCAGCTGGTGTTCTCAATCTGCCAACAGCTCGGCTGTACCTTCAGTAACCCACCAGGGATAAATTCTAAAAGATAGCCTATTAAAGTAATTAACTTAAACCAAATGATTCTTAATTATGGATCTCTCATTATATACATCCCAGCCACAGGTTAAGAATCCAAGGAAGAAGCGTGCTAGCTCAAAATTAAGTACTTCTTTAACATACCATAAAGGACTTTCTATGCAGTAAAACCTGCACAGAGTACTCAATCTGGGGCATGGAAAAAAACTTCCCCTATAAACCCATTTTTGTAGGAAAGGGGTGTGGCAGACAAAAAAAAGGGGAGGAAATTATTTCAACGACATGGAGAACTGTTATTTTTCTTACACTTACAGGAAGTCAGCCAACATGAACATGCAGGGCAGCGACACCTCTTCCATATCTGAGAACTAGAAAAAATCCATGCCTTCAAAGGGAGGAAGGAGGAAGCTCTCTTGGATGAATGCCATTGCTGTCTGCTATCGAGATTTCTCTTAAAAAACTGATTTTTCCCAGCAGCTGAAAGCCATCCAAAGATCTCTCCCTTTTAAGCCTCTGAAGCATTTTTTCCAAGAGAGCTGCTGCAGAAGATGGCACATCTAGAGCAGTGTGAGAACTGGTAGGAGCCTTTGGGCAGCCCAGAGGCTGATTTTTCTCAGTCAGAAGGTTTTGCTGAAATAACCAGTGCAAGAAGACACCAGCTTTAATGGCCAAGGCAGAAAATGCCAACGCTGTCTCTCTTCACCTCCTCCCTGCTGCTACTTGGAGCCCTCCGTGCTGGGAAGGAGCCTCACATGTACAAATACAGGCTGGGTGGAGAATGGATTGTGAGCAGCCCCGAGGAGGACTTGGGGATGTTGGTGGATGAGAAGCTCAACATGAGCTGGCAATGTGCGCTTGCAGCCCAGAAGGCCAACCGCATCCTGGGCTGCATCAAAAGAAGGATGGGCAGCAGGTCGAGGGAGGTGATTCTGCCCCCCTACTCCACTCTTGTGAGACCCCACCTGGAATACTGTGTCCAACTCTGGAGCCCCCAACACAAGAAGGACATGGACCTGTTGGAACAGGTCCAGAGGAGGGCCACAAAGATGATCAGAGGGCTGAAGCACCTCTCCTATAAGGACAGGCTGAGAAAGTTGGGGTTGTTCAGCCTGGAGAATAGAAGGCTCCAGGGAGACCTTGTAGCAGCATTCCAATATCTGAAGGGGGCTTACAAGAAATCTGGAGAGGGACTTTTTACAAGGGCATGTAGTGATATGACGAGGGGTAATGGTTTCAAGCTGGAAGAGGCTAGATTTAGATTAGATATCAGGAAGAAATGTTCCACTATGAGGGTGGTGAGGCACTGGACCAGGTTGCCCAGGGAAGTTGTGGAGGTCCCCTCCCTGGAAGTGTTCAAGGCCAGGCTGGATGAGGCTTTGAGCAATGTGGTCTAGTGGGATGTGTCCTTGCCCATGGCAGGAGGGTTAGAACTAGACGATCTTTAAGGTCCCTTCCAACCCAAACCATTCTATGATTCTATGGCTGTCCTTTCCAAGTGCTCACCAGCCACAGAATGATCAGGAGGATGAGAAACCCATAGGTGGAGCACGGGAAGAGCATTGCCGTGCGAACCTCTGGATGCTCCTCTTGCCCAGCACCTGGCGCTGGGGACAGACTTTTTAGTAGGGCCTGTAGCGATAGGACAAGGGGTAATGGTTTTAAACTAAAAGAGAGTACATTTAGACTAGATAAGGTAGAAATTTTTTACAATGAGGGTGGTGAAACACTGGAACAGGTTGCCCAGACAGGTGGTAGATGCTCCATCCCTGGAAACACTCAAGGTCAGGTTGGACGGGGCTTTGAGCAACCTCATCTAGTTGAAGATGTCTCTGCTCACTGCAGGGGTTGGACTAGATGACCTTTAAAGGTCCCTTCCAACCTGAACTGTTCTGTGATTCTATGATTCTATGACCTTCCAGGAAGTGTTTAGTTTCTCCCTGGGTATTTAGACATTTACAAGAAAGGCAGGAAATCCTCTTCTCAAAGCCAGAACTGCTCTCCATTCAAAACCTTCACAGTCTTTTTCCTTAAAGAAACTCTATATATTACTTTGTTAGCATGATGACAGCCACTAACCCCACTCTCAAGTATTGTGTAAAACAAAAAAATAAATCCAATGGTATTCAGTCTGAAAAGTAGCAGGGGTACAAAGAAGGTGACTTAAGGAACTGGCAAGATTGTGGCACCACTCAGCAGGTCAGGCACACAACCATGAGCCTTATTTCCACTTGCTTCCCTAATGTAACATAGTGCAACAGCAGTTATAAAGTATCTTGAAGATAATTTTTTCCAAGAAAAAAACTGTTCCTCTTTTGGCCTGACAAAGTATTGCTTTCTCATAGCACAGATGCTTTTAAAAAGCACCTCTATACATGCATTTTCATTCACACAATTTACATACAGCTCTTTGCCTTGGAAGTAAACCTTCTTCTAATGGGCAAATCTATGGATACTCAACAACAAACAAAAGAGCAGTCTGCAAACAAAGTTAAGGGCTTACAGCTAGCACTAAATAACCTTGCACACAGAAAAGCTCAAGGATACTATGTGTTACCACAGCAAGAGCGCTGCCACCCTCCCTTCATCTTCAAATCCCTTTTAGAGGTAGACTGTAAGCTCTTTTGGGCAAGAAAAATACACTGCCTTTATTTGTTATGTAAATTACTTTATAAAACTGGATACTATAAATAAAAAAACTCAACAGACTTATTTTGAAAGCTGCAGAAGTGTCAAGATGAAAGACGCGATATAATTAAAGATCTCCATGGTGGATTTTCTTCATACAACAAGCAGCTCAAGTCGTATTTCAGACTGATCCTTAAGTTAGGAGGCAATTATAACAGAAGCTAAAAAGATTTGCCTGCAGAGGAGCAATGAAGACTGACAATTTAGTTGAGCATATGACAACATCTCTACACTCACTCTAAAATATTCAATGTTATATTTTAATAGTGTTATACCACGATGAAAATTTTACAGATGGGGAAAAAAAAATATTTATCAGCATTTAATATAAAGCGACACTAAGTCTACATATCCTCCCATCTCTAAAAATAGGCTCTGCTAGGAATTCACATTTCATACGCAATTCCAAAACATAAACAGATATTTAAAAATCGAAGCTTAAATTTTGTACTGCAAAGGAGCTGCCAAAACAGTCTTTTATTTGTACCTCTACTTAGATACTGTGTATACTGAGAATTTAAAGCAATGTGCATATTATGTCTTTCCATGATTCTGACAGAAGAAACTAAAACTTTAAAACAAACAAACAAAAAAATCATTTGAAAGGACTACAGAATGGATGAGGGCATGCTTTTTTTTTTTTTTTTTTTTTTTTCTAAAACCACACATGCATACATTTTTGGAAACTATTCACAGGATGTTCTTCTAGACATTTTAGGTATAGGCTTTATTTTGGAATTCATGTATACCCTACAATAGAAATACACTTTATGCGACTTACTTCCCCTCCCCTTTTGTCAAACAGCCTAGCAAAAACATCAAAACAAGCTTGCTTTTTTTTTTTTTTTCTCAGAGAACTAACAGGTTACAGAAAGGAGAAGTATACTTTGTTACCCATGGAAATAACCTAAGCTTGTCTCTGCCAAGGAAGGGAGGTTTTCAGGAAGGAGCAGTGCAGCAGCACAGGAGAGCTAGGAGAGAGTGGGGGAAGGGGAAAAGGGGGGAAGCTGATGAACTGAATCGCTCACCTATTTCTTTTATCATAAGGAATATTCATTACAACAAAATATTCCTCTGCTCATTATGATCTTTTATACCTGGCACTTACACCTACCCACAGCAAGCCATTTGGTATCCCACAATTACGTTAAAGTAAATGTAAATGTGAATATCCTCTTTAGTCATCTCGGGTATTTCCAGTACAGTTTAAGTGTAGATTTCAATAATGGTACCGGTAACACATTACCAGACAGGAATTCTTCTGTATTGTCTCTGGAGCTGATAAAGCTTTTTCTGTATTATCATTTCTGCCTGTACTAATAATCCTGTCAAGCTCCTCTTCACATCCCACCAACATTAATACTCCAAAGCGGCGAGGAACTTCAACAAATCTCTGCTTCACAACATTTTCAAGGACACTTCTCCCTCCCTTCCGAGAGCAACAGTGCCCTTGACTTCTTCCCCTTTTGCCTGTGGCATACTGAAAACCACAGCATATGTGATAAAGCTCTTTAGCTCCTATGGAGTGCACCAAGAAACATTCAATAGCCCAAGATGCATGAAAGCACACAGCTCGTATGTCCACTGTACTGTTGCAGGTCAGGTTATTTCAGATATATCCAATCTAGTTCCCCTCAGTCTCAGACCCTGCCTGACCTCTGCAGTGAAACAGTCCTCGCTGCACATTACTGGTACAAGCAGACGACTACGGAGGAAGAAAGATCACGAGCTTGAACTGCAGCCTGCTGAAATCCTTTCATTCCTGGGGAAGCAGGGCTCATCTGCCAGGGCATCTGCCATCACAGGCAGCAAGACAAGCCTCAAGGTCACAGAGCTTGTTTGCCACATACCAGCAGCAGACAAGTGGGAGCTAAAGTAGGACATTTTTGATCATATGCCCATTAAGCAGTTTGCTTTCATTTAGGCTTGCTTGAATCTTCCTTAATGTGAGATCGAGCATTTTAACTTCAAAATGTAATTTACTCTGACATCAGACGTCGTCCCTATTAAGGGATGTACACGCTCAAGCACATTTCTCTTCCAATTATCACAAAAATCATTTAGGAAAGACAGGCTACGTTGCAATCCTGAATCGTACTACACTGACCTTCCAGATTGGACCCAAATCTTGTCTTGGAAGCTGCCAGAACACCTGTTTTCCTAAAAGTATCCCATGCTAGTCTCTGCATTTTAACTTCACCACAGCAAACCAGAACCTCAATGCCCAACCATAAACTGAATTTTCCCTAGAAGACACAGAAACTGCCCTCAGGCAAGACAGAAGAGTATAACCACCTAATGGATAGCTCCATCTAAGTCCACCCTAATTTTCATACCAGAGATCCTCATTTCCCTACAGCTAGCTGCAACCTATGAACTAGCATGTCTCTAATTAACAACCCCACAGCTCCCATTGGTGTGTTTTGTTGTGATTTTCTCAGATCAACAGCCACACAGGGGGACTTTCACATACCAAGTTGGTTTTGCTGCATCTAAATCACAAGGATGCTCACCACTGCTAGCGTCATTACATCCCCCTACTAAATTTCTCCTTCATCCTATTAATTCTTGGGTAAGCACAAAACCCCGCAATTACCTCAGTTATTCAGCATTAACTTTACAATCATTTCCTGGTGCGGGATCACTCCCGTAATCCAGCACGATCTGGAAACGAAAGGAAGGGAGAGGCGAAGGGAGTGCAGGTTAGCACAGCCATGCTGATGCTACATTAGCATCGCTGAGCTGCACTTGCCTGAAATTAGTAACGCAAGCAGCATCCAGTTCAGCAAATGTCTTTGAAAGTCTTTTGAGATATAATTCCTATTTTTCACAGTAAGACAGGGCAAAAAAGAAGCTTTTTTTCCCAGCAACCAAATAAACAGAGAGAACACTGTTTAAAACTTTACATTAATAGGATAATAACATCTCAGCATTGCCAGCCAACAGACCAAGTCTTGCTATGAGATGCAGGACAATTTTCTTACTGTTCTCAGCCTGGACTCATTTGCTGATGTCCTTTAATAGCTGCATAGGTAACGTGGAACTACATCGACGCTATTTCATTTGCAAGGTATGGCAGTTTCCTTCCAATAGGAAGGATTCTAGGGCAAGAAATAATCACTCCGTTCCACTTCAAACATGGCTGAAGTAAGTCACCAGCCACAGCCACCTGAACGGCAGCTCCTGCTGCTGCCAAAATGAAGGCTGCCATCCATTTTGCGCCTAACTCGCTCCACAGACCATTTCCAATATGGCATTTAAAAACATGGTTCAGGGGATGGTTTTTACCTTATAGAGCCTGATTTGGTCTGTGCCCACTCCCTGCCAAACCTGCAGGGTTCTCCCCTCCCAAAATTTACACCATTCTCTTTGCTCTCCATTGCTTTTCTTCCACCAGTTACCAGTCCAGCCACACCACCTTCACTCCCTGGCTCTGGCTGCACAGCCTGGCCTCTCTGTCTGTCCTTCCGTCTCCTTTTCCTCAGCCCCTGTGTCCTTACTAGTGACCTTCCCTCCCCAACTCGGGCACCTCAGCACCCACCACAGCCCCAACCTCTGCGTCCTGCCCCACCGGGCCAGGCGCCATCTCACCCTCCGTCTCCCAGAGCTCCTGCAGATCAGCTTGTCCCACCCCCCACCCCAACCTGCTGAGCCCGTGTCACTGTCCCACCACATCCCCACTGTCCTGACCCCCAACTGGCCATGCTGGACAAGTCATCACTCCACCATGTCCCCCACACTGGGCCCATTACACCCTACTGCCCCCCACCTCACCCC
>VFFE01000079.1:0-92292 GCA_008921705.1 Burhinus oedicnemus | reverse complement strand
CGTGGGTTTTACGTTTTTAGTATTAATAATAAAAAGTGAATCGCGGATTGGCGACCCACACGTGGGTGTGCAGCGGCCCACGGCCCCCTCCTATCCCGCATCCGTGGGGGTGGCCAAGGGGGTCCGAGCTGGGGACCAGCTTCCAACACTCGGCAGATACGGCACACCGCTGGGCCGCAGTCTGACCCCACGATCACCAGCCGCCTGCTCCCTGCCACAGGATGGCTGGGCTCTGTGGACACCAGCATGCAGGATACTGGGGGCCTGGCACAGGGCCCCCATGAATGAGCAACCCACCGGCTGTGCTCAGCCTGACCCACGGCCTCCTCAGCGGCTCTTGGCCTGTGCTGGGGATGTAAGGCTTCTTTTCAGGAGGGGTATGTCAGCCCTGTAGGCTGATGGCCTGGCTCCCCTCCCGTGCCGTCCCTCGGGCAGATGCTCCAAGCCAGACCGTTGGAGGGGACACCCCTTCTCACTGCCAAGTCCGAGGGCTGTGTCCCCTCCTTGCCGGTGTCTCGGTACATCCCAAGTTGGAACGTATGGGCTGCCACGCTCCGGGCTCTCCCACGCTCGAGTAGATGCATCCTCCCTCCTCGGCCAGCACTTGCTTATTTCTGATCTTGGATGTCATCAAGGGTGGAAAATGTGACAGGAAGGAAGGGAGGCTTTTTTCCCTCTTGCTAAATATGGACTGACATTAAAATCCAAATACTGTCGTGAAAGGAATCCCAGCCCCTGTTTGTTGGAGGAGGGAAAAATGATGTTTTCTGGCTTTTCGGCTCTGAGGTTCCAGCTGGGAAGTTTCGCAAGGAGTGGCGGGGTCCTTGCCGAGAGCCTCAGGAATTTACTTGCTTGTTCACAGGACGGTCTCTGCAGTGTATTATGTGAAAAAAATTAGTCATCCCTTCTCTGCCTGTCCGTGGCTGGGGCGAGCTTGCTGCAAGCATGCGGGATGCTTTGAAAATATTTAGGGATTTTTTCTCTCCTCTACAAGGACTTCTAGAAATGAAAGGAGTGCGGGAAAATAAATCTGCAGCCCCAGCAGGAGTTTTTCATCCTACTTTATTTGAATTCCTGTTGCTGCAGCAGCCGATGGCAGGGAAGGAGGTGCATGGGGTGGCTGCAGCCGATGCAGGCAGCTACCAGGTTTGCAAGGAGGATTTATGTCTCTCTCCATCAAGAATCAGATGCAAACTCATGCCGTTATTCCCACAGTGAGGCTCGATGACGAGGAACAAGACCCCAGGGTTGGTCACTGTGCTGTCAGCTCCCCCAATGACTTCTGCTGTGGCCAAGGTGAAAAACCATGGACCACAGCTTTCCTGGGACCTGGGGATGCTGTGCGAGAGAGACTTGATGTCTGTGCTGGGCAGAAAATGGGCCCTGCCACGTTCCCCCTCCACATGTTCCTCTCCATCCCTTATAGATAGCGTTTTTGAGGGGTATCTGTGGGAAGCTCCAGGGCATTTGCCTGATCTTTATAAAAACAGTTTGTTAAAGCAGTGGGGGGATACTGGGAGGTGCTGAAAATAGATGTTTCCAGTTTCCAGGGGCATTGCTATCCTGGCGTTGGTGCGACTGTATTGTTTTCAAGCTAATAGGATACATAGCTCTGCTTTTCTGAAATGTCACTCTCAAATAACTGATGCTTTGTGCAGATCCGTGATATTGGTCCAAGTCCAACATCAACATCCTTATGGAAGGGTAGTTTGAATTCCCTCTCTCCGTGTCTCCTCCCGACGATGACCTATATCTGTTTTCCTCAAACCCTCTGTGTTTGCAGCAGGACAGCACATCCCAATCCAGCAGGAAGGGCACAGGTTGTGTGACCTCTGCCGTGCTCGGCCCGCGGGTCTGCAGTAACTGCTTTGAGTAAGGCAGTGCTGAGCCACGGTTGCATGGTCATGATCTGTGTGATGCCTTGAAACACCGGGGACCATGGGGTGGGTTATTTCAGGTAGAACAGAGTGCCAGTATGCTTCCATTAGGGTCAGGAGCCGTACAGCAGATGCACAAGCTGCTGGCTGGTACTTTATTCTTGGTGTTGTATGGGAAGGAGGTCAGCCCTCACGGCTGCTTTCTGGTCTCATTCACAAATCACATTTTCCTCTTGAAATAAAACAAATCCTTGGGCTTTCCTGTCACAGTGGAAATCATTTGAATGTGACCAGGTCTGTAAGCATCTCTGAAGTCTGCGGACAGGAAGAAACACTAAGGCAAAGAGGTAGGAAATGTCCGCATTTATAGCAGTGGGCTGATTCATCTCCCTACTCTTAACTCTTTCCTTCCTGCTTTTGGGGAGATCCAGCTGTTTTGCTTCCAGGCTCAGAGAGGCCTAGGTGAATATCACCAGCTCTTCTCTAGCTGGATTGCAAAATACTGCTGGGTTTTGTACATTGTGTTTACGTGGTTTGGGGTGGAAAAGGATTGGGCTGTTGGGGGTGTGCGGTTATCTGAATTGGATAACCGGAACATTGGCAGTCACATTAGGAAGGATTAATATTTAATATATGGGGTACGAACCATTGTGCTTAATCACTATCTGAAGGGCTTAGGAAGAGATTTACTGATAAGCAAGCGATTCCCGAACTGTCCAGAATGATTTCTTGCATCTTCATCAGGAGCAGCTGGTCCTGGATATAGCTAGAAGCTGGCCTGATCCTGTTCTTCCTGCTGTCTCTAGTGTTTGTAAGTGGGTAGAGTGGCTTTTATCACAAGTGTTTTCTTCTCATTAAACTCACAAAAAATTCTGGAAACCCTGTTTTTTTGGTACAACTCATGTGGCTTTTCTGTAAGCTGTAGTACCTGTTAGTGCTTGAAACTTATGTGTGTAGCCAAAGCTCATGGGAAATGTGTCTTGGTCTCCATGGGCACTGTCACAGACATCTGTCCAGCCATAAGTCCAGAGCTGGCTCATTCATACCTTTCTCTGGCTAATGTCTTCAGGACACCTTGAATTTCATCCGTGCCTCCAACATGTCCTGGAAACCCTTGTGATGGCTGTGCTGCTTTCCATGTCTGCCCCACGTTGACCCATGTGGGTTTTTTTGCAGCATAAGGTTTTTTGTAGTACAGTAAGGCAGGGGCCGCCCCTCGGGGTTGGGTGCCTCTGTGTTTCTGCGGGGAGGAGGTGATGGTGGGGGAGACACGTCAGGGCACACAAATAATCCATCTCTACTGCTGCATGTCCTGCGGGACTAAATCTAACCTCCAGGGACTGCACGCCAACAGCATGAGGCATTCATGGGGCACTCGCCTCTTCCAATCCCTGATATCCACCTCACCCGTGGTCCTCGAGCTCACTGCCCAGCACACTCGCTGCTCACACGCAAGCTGTACGACTGCAGTCAGTGGGGCTGTGCATGTCCCGCAGGTCAGTGTTGAACTGGTTTGAGGTTGGGAAGCAGAGGTGGGAGGTGGAGGTCTCATTGTGACTCTGGTAGGACTACTGGGGTTCAACTAAATTTGAGAGTTGTGTCTACATCCTGGGAAACTCTGCTTTAGGCTGTGGGAGGGTGTGTGCCTGCATCCCCCTTCCCTCCCTGCCCTGAGTCAAAACTTGCATAACTGAAAGCATCAGCTGTGGCCATCAAACCCACTTTAGCTGTGGTTATACATACGGTACTGCTGTGTTTATGGTGTCTGCAGTTTTGATGGTGGAAGTCGAAACAACTGAGTGTGGTTTTGGCATGTTGGTCATGTAGGAAATCCTGGTGGCTACTGTAACAGGCGTGGAGGTTAGTAATCTTTTAAAAAATGGAGTGGGGACTGCTTTTTTCCCAAAACACATGTGGAAGAACACCCCTTTTATTCCATGTGCAAAGAGATTGCTTGCTTAGGCAGCAGCGAGTCCTCTTTATTCCAGAATAATTTGTTGTCCTAATTTGTTCCTGTTGCAGCAACTCCTTTTTTGCATGGAATAATTAGTACTAATTTGGACCTGGGATGGAGAATGAGAGTTCTCCAACTTCAGAAGAGTAGACAAGATGCTTTTATGCTAACCTCTGCCTCTCCTGCGTGAATCAGTTTGTGCCATGCCATCCCTCCTCTAAAGCAAAATTAAAACCTATACGTAAGACCAAACATCTCAGGTTGGTAGGAGGGAGGAGGTAGGTGTCACCAATTTTAAGCCTTCTGCTGTTGCAGGGAGCTGAGGACATCTGTGGTGAGGGGGAATGGACCACCACCTCCTTCCTTCTTGGCTAACACTGAAGAACAAATAAACAAAAATGTTCCCACTGCACTGATGTAAAAAGCTGCTTCTGAGCTGGTCCAGCATGTTGGTGTATTCCTGGTGCCCTGGCCAAGTACTTGAGACCTTTTTATTGCCGTAACGAGGACTTCCGCATCCTGCCCCACAGTCTAACTCGAGCCACAGCTATTTTCTGGTCCTTCCGGGAAGACATCCTTGTTCTCCCTTCCTTTGTGTAGTGAAGGGAAGCCAGCCAAATTCCTTCCCTCCCCCAGATCCCTGTGTGTTTGAAGAAGGGGAGGTGCAGGCATCCTTCCTGGCTTCCCCAGTGCTTACCTGGGAAGCATGGGCTGAATTATGGCATGAAGGTACTGCAGGTAGGGTTGCCCCTGCCCATTTCACAGCTGCCTTCCTCAGCGCTGGTAGGTTCATCGTTTCTGCTGGCGGGGTTGGTGAGCACCGAGGCCATGTCCTCGTTTTCCAGAGTGCTGCGTGAATGTCTCTTCAGGCTGAGCCCTGGAGGCAGTGGAAATGGCGGATGTCTAGCCTGGGAATCCCAGCTGGCAGAGACATGCTGTGAGTGAGACGGGCTTCCCAGTGTCTGGATACCCAACCACCAGAAACCTTGGCTGATGGATGCTACCTGCCTGCAGGGTTAGATGGAGAGTTTTAAGACCTGTATTCATAACTTGGGGGTCCAAAACACTGTTCGATGTAAGAGGCTTATCGCAGAGGTACTGTAGCAGCATACCAGTCTTAAAAACAGAGTTCAGCATGTTCAAGCTTGTAGGTTTTGTGTATCCGAGTTAAGTAATAGGTGACAGGAAACCTTGATTCAGGTATGAGCAATGAATCAATCAATGCTGAATTGCTCTGTGGTTGAACTGCCCCCCCCCCCCAGGATGACTGCCTTCCCATATCATGCCTGATGTTTCAAAATAACCTCTCCAAGTTACGATTGTTCTGATGATCTAAAACCCAGGGGTTTAGCTCACTTTGGTCTCCACCCTGTCAGTGGTGACCTTGCTCTGGGGCTGCAGAGAACAGCAGGCATTTCTGGTTTAACTGCTGTAGGCAGGACGTCTCCCTGGGTCTGTGCTCAGATGCTCTCCTCCAAGGAATTGGGGATCTTCTGACCAGAAGGCAACTTGTAGAAGGGTTTCCCAAAACTGGTACCCAACCATCCTTGCTTGTCTTCTGTGCATCCAGTGTGTCGTCTTCTGTGTCTGTTATTTGTAGTGTATGGTCTGGTGTGCTCACACAGGCTTATCTTTACCTTTGGTTGACCAGGTAGTAGGAAGAGCAGTGATCAGAGGTGATGTGAATGGGATGGACTAGGCAGCTTCTGGGTCTTCTCTGGAGTGTTACTGCCCTTGGGAGCACTGATAAGAGCTGCAACTAAGTTGTTTAGCCATAGCGGTGAACCTCACGGTACTTGCAAACTGAGAAGCAGATCCCTCTGTAATCCCTGGGATTGTGTGGGGTCCATCCCTTGCTTGCAACCCTGTGTTTTCAGAGTTGGTGTCTCAATTCATACTCTGGGGATTTCAAACACTTCATTCACAAAGTATGGCTGGCTAAGGGCTGATATTACTAATTTGTGTTAGTAAATTATGTCATGGTACCTGTCAGAGAGTGTTCTGTAGCCAGGAAATCTGTTCCTGGCCTCAACATGCACTGTAACCAGCCTGAAGTCCTGCTTGCACCCAGTTGGGTATCTCATATTGCACCCTTTGAAATAGCACTTTTGCCCTTCTGAGCTTTCAGGTGAGCACTGAAGTGATAACTGATGATGTGATCTCAAGAGAGGTCTTGACAAATCTGGGGAAGGTTTTCTGTTTACTCATCTTTATTTAAAACAGAAAAAGGAAAGGGAGACCCTGCTTTGACCTAGAGGTCAGTCCACTTAATGTAGGAATATACTGGCAGTAGCTGTGCTTACTCCATCCACAAAAGACTCTGCTACATGCCATGCAGATCCAGTCCCTGACCAGAGACAGGAGGAGAAATGGAGATGGAGGAAGAAGCAATCCGCCTAGACAGTGAAATAGGTTAGTGGAAGAAAAGCCAGGAAGGCAACTTGGGTCTGGCTGTTGGTGGCAAGGTGACTTGAGAGACTCTGCTAAACCTGGGGAGCAGAAGGGACAGATACTACACTCATGGTGCTGTTGGAAGCTTCTGAAAGGCAGAAACCCTCAAGTAAGTAAATCTTGCTGAGTAAGAGGAGAAATATGAAGAATGGGATTGGCTTTTTTTCAAAAAAAAAAAAAAAGGCATTTTAGTGGTTTATAAAGATTCCAGCAGCGCTCTGGGAAAGGGAAGCCTCTTGTTCCAGGCACCACGCACACAGCACAGGGATATCCTGGCTCTCAACCTAAAGGTTTGAGGTACCATAAATTTTTCTCATGATAGCGTGTAGCAGGACAAAACTTTCCTGCTGCTTCACAATTTGAGTAATGTTTTTATCATGCCAGGAGATAATAATCTCACTTTTGTTCCAGAAGCAAAGCTCTTATGGATGTGTTTGAGAAGCCTGAAAATAAATACATTCACGCATGTTTTCCAGTGTTGCTTAACACGTGGTATACCTCAGAGGCTCTGCATTTCACTGTCTTGCAAACTGGCTGCTCTGGAGTACAAAGGCTCAGAAGTATAACTTTAGGCCCGCTCTCAGCTGTGCATGTACGTATCTAGTTAGTCTCTAAGTGTAAGTACAGGCTTAGTCTTCCCTCGTCCCTCTGCATTGATACATCAGAAGAGCAGTGCTTTAGTCTGTGGCAGCCCAAATGCTGCAACTTCATGTCTGTCTCCTAGAAGACAGTAATGCCATCCATGCTAGGCCTGAATGATGAATTAGAGATGAACGGAGATGAGTTAGAAATGAATAATAAATTGGAAAGCATGGATAATCCTCAAGATTTTCTCCTGAGGAGACTTTAAATCTATTTGGCTACAGACAGAGTGATGTTTTTAATCCCAGTCGCCGTGTAGAATTTGCATTCTCATTCCGGTGGCAGGGTGTGAATGCCAGGCGGGATCTTTGGTCGACTCAATGGCAGCAGTTTGTTTTTAGATACTCGGCTAGCTGGAAGACTGTGGCTGGGATTAGAGAGGTTAAATTATTTTGTAAGGATATCTAGGAATATATGGAAAAGAAATGAGAAGACAGTTTTCATGGCTAACAGGGTTTTACTTTCCAGTTTTGCAAATAAGTTTTTACTACTTTTTGGTTCTGCTTCACTCAGTCCTTCAAAATCCTTCTACTGGGCAGGGGCCTCCAACAGCTGAATTTCTGGATCCCTAATTTTTTTCCATCATTTTCACCCTCTGAGATATTTAGTGTATACAGATTGCTGCATAATGGGTGGATTTGCATTTCAGTCCTCCACTGGGCTCTGAAAGTCTGCACGGGTTGGTGAGCTCATGTAGAGCAGGCTGCAGACATTTCCCGTGGAGCTATGGGAGAATCTCTTATGTAGCACTGCCTTTTAGAAAAAAATACTCAGCCAGCTCATCTATCATCTTTTCTATACCTGGCTTGATCTGCAGTGTTTGTGTACAAGTTATATCTTTCACTCCAGTAGATACCTGGAGATGAAATCTGTGACCCAGCCATTAGTCTGCATGGCAGCAGTGACTGGTCTGGGGCTGTACTTCAGCTCTCACTGTGCTGAGCAGGCAGGTCTGGCCTCCCCGAATCCAACATCCAGATGAATAAAATGCACAAAAGAGGTATTGTTACAAAAGGAAACTGAGGCACAGGGTAGCTAACATACAAAGGCAGCTTTGGAAGGGTTAAGATGAATTTCTGCTCTCCGGGGAGGTGAGTAACTTAAATGCTGCATGATCCTTTCTCATATCTTAAAACATGATTGAAGTAGGTGTGAGATGGGCAGCTTGCAGCCTTGTCTGACCGTGCAACCCAGTCTCTAAGAGCATCTCCTCTTGCTTGTCTCCTCTGGCATGTAGCTCTCCCATCCCCTCCTCAGCTGAGTTGCCAGAGAGGCTAACAAATCCAGTGGCTCTGTGAGTGTTTTCCACCCTGGAGGGTCGCCAAAGTGTCTCCATCCCTCTCGGTTGCTATTGAGAGGGTCCTTGCAGGAGGTTGTGTCCCTCGGTCAAGGCTGCAGAGAACTCTTAGTGATACAGGTGCAAAAGCAGTGCTGCAGGTGCATGTTCACAAAGGTGGTGGATCTCCTGGTTTGCCCAGGAGAGGTTGCGTAGACATCTGTGTATCTGGTATTGCTTCTTGTGTCCGTGCTTTATCCTCTACATGACACAGGATTTACTCTTTGCCTTCCTTGAAGTTTGTTAAACTGAGTTCAGTGCCTGTGCAGAGGTAGTTGTCTTTTTTCCAGGATATAGCATGTTCTGTGGGGAATGTTTGAGTTTATGTAACTTCCCATATGTTGCCCTCTTTGTGTAGAAACTTGAACATAAATTGTGAAATGCAGGGAGCTGCTTTAAAAGGATATACCCTCAGCTGGATCTGCCTATTTGTGGCAAGAAAAGAGGAACCCAGGGAGCCCTCTGTCCTTATTTTCTCTCTCGCACAGCTGTGTGAGCATCGTGGGATGGAGCATCTGATGCTGCCCTGTTGCCCAATGCCGTGATGCTCGTCCAGGAAGAGGGCATGGTGAGCTGTCAGCAGTCTCAAAAGCAGGCATGTGCTTTTAGGAAGGGTGGTAGTTTCTCTGTGGAGATGCTGCAGCCCTGGCATCATTCCCTGCCAGCCTTCCACCCTTTCCAAAGCCACTTCATTCCCTACAGTGCACCTCTGCCCAGCAGAGAGGTTGGCATTTTTGGTGGAGCCTTAAGTCTGTTACTTGAACCAGTTGGCTGGACCTGATCTTGCTGGATGTTGCTTGGTCTCCGTTCCTGTGTAGATCAAGGGGGTCTGAGGGTGCTCAGCATCTCGTGGAAGAAAGATCTTTGGCTTCTGTGGGACACAAGCCTGGCAGCTGGTAAGAGATTAGATCTCATTCACTGCAAACTTGAAAGAAGCCGTTCACCCGTCTGCCTGGCTTGTTTCTGCTCATCATTTTTGAAAAGTGTACACTTTTGCAAGTGTAAGAGCAATTGTAGGCATGATGCTGCTGGAGTTTGCAGCCTGCCTCTACTGAATAATTACACAGCATGTAATAAAGAGTATCTTGAAAACATCCATTTCCATTCCCTCTCCAACCCCCCAGGAGCAAAGCCAAGAAGCTCAGCCCCCAAACAACCCCCCCTTTTGAACTTTAAGGTTGAGAAACTGAATTTTTACTGTGAAAACTGTGCTTATTTGACTGGTGGACAGAGAACAAGGAAGTCTGTGCACATGTGGATGGGAGAGGTGGAAATTACAGGGGGAAAAGAGTGCTTCAGAGATGAGCCACACAGGTCTGATGATAGCTAGGTAGAAGCTTCAGCCAAGGCTCCTGGGCAGCAAAGCAGCCTCAGCAGTGACAGGAAAGCTGAGCTTCTCAGCGTCCAAGCCCAGGAATTGACCTATTCAATGTTTTTTTTGAAGTTACGGCAAGATCATGACTGTTTTTAGGAAGCCAAGGACTTTGCAGTTGCTCAATACTTGCTCAGCTGCTTTCATATGGATTATTTGGAATGATTTTATTTTTGCAGAGTGGTTTTAGAGTTGCCGACATGGGATCTTTGGAGATTAGTGTGTTTAGCTGCCGTGGAAAGATGTGGCATAGCAAGCAGCAGTGCAAGCCTCTCCTAGCTGCTGTGATGACTGGAGGGCTGGCCACTCTCACAGGCTGCCACTGTCCCAGCGAGGTGGTGCTGTCCGTCAAGCTGGTTTGGCGATTGTGGCATCATTAAAGGTGACCAATCCCTGAACATGCTAGCAGCCTTTGGACTAGAAGACCAAACCTGTAGTTTAATTTGTTTAAGTTGGCGTTGCTCCCTGAGACGAGTTCCTGCCTGTTGCTGCCTGTGATCCAGTGTGCCTGGGTGCGGAGAGGGGAGATCTCATCCACTGACAATTTGGCTCAGTTTCGGATAGAATGTTTAAAATCTTGTTTTGCAGCATTTAAGGGTTCTTCCTTTAATGGAACTCACACTGCAGTGTCTCGCACAGGCAGGGTGTTGCAGTGTGTGTCTGAGGGATTTCATTTTGGGCCGTTTAGTGCCCCATCGGCTGAGAAACATGATGCAGATTTAAGGGAATTTAGGTTCATGGAGCTCTGTCTGCCAAAATGCCATCCACTTTTGTCATAGAAGATACTGGTGACCAGCTGAGATTGCCTATTTATATTTGGTGTTGGATTTTTCTCCCTCTGATGCTTCATTAAGACAATGTAGTTACAGAAATGTGAGTAATTAACTAATGAAGGACACAGGTGGTAGTGCAGTAGCCAGCTTGCATGGGTACGTGGACATTTTTCCCCAGTTTGCAGTCCAACATAGAAAGGTTGGTCTCCACCGACAAGCTCTGCCACGCTTGTCATGGCTGTGACTGGTCCCATCCTACAGCCAACACTTTCCGTGTCACTTCAGCTGTTTTCAGCCCCTCAGATGGTTGTGGCAGCGTGTGTGGTGTTCCACTTCTGATACCGGTGTGCAGCCAGGCTCCCAGCCCTGCCAGAAACCCTGCCGGCAGCAGATCCCAAGCCCAGGGGAAGGAATAAGGCTGCTGCTTTCACCTTTTTTTTTTCCATTTTGCTTGTTACAGTAATCGTTGCAGACCTTTTCAAGCATTGCTTGAGCTTTGTCTTCACTAACAGGACTGGCCTGTTGATGCAGGGCATTTGCGGGAGGATTATTTTGCTGTTTAGGTGACAAATTGCAGCTCAGCTCCTTTGGGATGCTTTGACTTGACTCTTGATGAGGTTAGCCTCCCGAGTGAGCACCTGGCACCTAGGGCTCAGTCCTTCATGTCCCTCCTGCAGTTTGAGACCAGGGTACAGCAGCATAAAAGATTTTTAAAAAAGCCTCTTTTCAGTTATGATCTCCCCGCGGCCTAAGATCTTCCTGCCTCTCTATCTCCCTGCACCAGCATCTCTGACGGTGAGAATCTGAGATGTGGCAAAGCCTCTGGTACGGGGGAGATGGGCTTCAGGCTGCGGCAGTGTAAGGGGATTTTTCTCCTGTCCTTTGATCAAAAGGACTAGCAGCAATTTACCCCTGGGGTCCAGGTCACACTGATGGCGTGCCAGGCCCAGTAGGTTTCCAACATGAGAAGCAGGCTGTGGGAATGTTTTATGTGAGGCGAAGGATGTGTTTCCCCCAAGATCTTACTAGAGCAGTATCATCAGCAGCCTCTTCCCAACAGCCAAGGGCCTGCCCTGCTCCCCACCCTGGCCCACGGGAAGAGGGATGCCAGAGAGTTGAGGGTGGGAGCAGATGCTGAGCTGCGCTCGTGGGTTTGCTTTCACCTGTGATTCTTCATCATGCATGTTGTGTGGCATGACGAGGAATTGGAGAATTATTTTTTTTAAAGATGGAAGTGCCAAATTTGGCTGTAGGGTTGAGGCCTTGTTTCAGGGGCTGAGCAGGTGCACCATGAGCAGCAGGGATGTAGACTTTCCTTCCACTGCCCTCCAAAGGTGCTGCAGCCTCTAGTCTGCAGGACTCAGTTCAGCCATTGAGTTCATTCAATTTGGTGGGTTTTTTTGGAGATTTTTGGAGACGTTGCATCAAGCCTTGGGAGGCCGCATGGCCTCTGACAGCTGCTGTGGCACAAACCCATTATTTGGGCTACCAACTTCCATCTTCTAGCCAGCTCTCGGATAACAGTGGCTTTTGTCGAAGATATGAAGGTATTTTGTGTCCCTCTTGAATGAGACTCTTCCAGTGACCCTGTTGTAGCTCTTCAGTGTTCTTCAGCCAGTTCTCAAGTATCTCCGAGTACCTCCGTTTGTCTGTGGTCACTTGATGTCAAATGTAGTGTTGGATGTTATGTTAGAATCAATTTTTCTCATTGCTGATGGTTTTACTTCATGTATTTTTGGAAGCTGGGACCTAATTTTACTTTGAAGCAGTCAAAACATTGAATAAAATGCTCCAAAACTTTCAAAGCGTTTGAACTATATTCTCCCTTCAGACATTCTCAAAGTTGCTTCCATCCTGGATCTGACCCTGAATACTGGCTCTGAGCTATACCCGGGTTGCAGAGGCACTTGCATCTACCTTTGGGGACAAGTGAGAGGCCTGGGGAACATTGGGAAGCAATGATGTGGGGGAGAGGAACTGCATATGTATGTGATGCTTAAATCTGTTCTTGCTAATAAGAGCCACTTGAGTTGAAGGGGAAATGAGGAGGGGGTGTTGCCCTCTATGTCAATGACCAGCTGGAGTGCATGGAGTTCTACCTGGGGATGGATGAAGAGCTGACCGAGAGCTTATGGGTCAGGATTAAAGGGAATGCAGGGGCAGGTGACGTTGCAGTGCAGGTCTGCTACAGAACACCTGACCAGGATGATGGAGCGGTTGAGGCCCTCTATAGACAGATAGGAGCGGCATCGCATTCACAGGCCCTGGTCCTCATGGGGGACTTCAACCACCCCGATATCTGTTGGAGGAACAACACAGCGGTGCACAAGCAATCCAGGAAGTTCTTGAAATGCATCTATGACAAATTCCTTCTCCAAGTGGTAGAAGAGCCAACGAGGAGAGGAGCTATGCTGGACCTTGTCCTTACCAACAAGGAGGGACTAACGGGGAATGTCAAGCTCAAGGGTAGCCTTGGCTGCAGTGATCATGAAATAGTAGAGTTCCAGATCCTTAGGGCAGCAAGGAGGGTATGCAGCAAGCTCACTACCCTGGACTTCAGGAGAGCAAACTTTGGCCTCTTCAGGGATCTGCTTGATAGGGTACCATGAGATAAAGCACTGGAGGGGACAGGGGCCCAAGGAAGCTGGTTAGTATTCAAGGATCACCTCCTCCAAGCTCAGGAGTGATGCATCCCAAAAAAGAAGTCATCAGGCAAAAAAGCTAGGAGGCCTGCATGGATGAACAAGGAGCTCCTGGACACACTCAAAAGCAAAAAGGAGGCCTATAGAGGGTAGAAGCAAGGGCAGGTAGCCTGGGATGAATACAGAGAAATTGTGCATGCAGCCAGGGACCAGGTTAGACAAGCTAAAGCCCAGATAGAATGAAATCTCACCAGGGACATCAAGGGCAAGAAGAAAAACTTCTGTAAGTGATAAAAGGAAGGCTAGGGAAGATGTGGTCCCTCTCTGGAAGGAAACAGGAGACCTGGTCACCGAGGATATGGAAAAGGCTGAGGTACTCAATGACTTTTTTGCCTCAGTCTTCACAGGCAAGGGCTCTAACGACACTGCCCAAGTCGCAGAAGTCAAAGGCAGGGACTGTGAGAATGAAAAATTGTCCACTGTAGATGAAGATCAAGTATGAGAGCATCTAAGGAACCTGAAGGTGCACAAGTCCATGGGACCTGATGAAATCCATCCACGGGTCCTGAGGGAACTGGCAGATGAAGTTGCTAAGCTGCTTTCCATCATATTTGAAAAGTCGTGGCAGTCTGGTGAAGTTCCTGCTGACTGGAAAAGCAGAAATATAACCCCCATTTTCAAAAAGGAAAAAAAGGAAGACCTGGGGAACTACAGGCTGGTCAGTCTCACCTCTGTGCCTGGCAAGATCATGGAGCAAATCCTCATGGAAACTATGTTAAGGCACATGGAAAATAAGGAGGTGATCAGTGACAGCCAACATGGCTTCACCAAGGGCAAGTCATGCCTGACAAATTTGGTGGCCTTCTGTGACGGGGTTACAGCCGTGGTGCATAAGGGGAGAGCAACTGACATCATCTACCTGGACTTATGCAAAGCATTTGACACTGTCCTGCACCACATCCTGCTCTCTAAATTGGAGAGACACGGATCTGATGGATGGACCACTCAGTGGATAAGGAATTGGCTGGATGGTCGCACACAAAGAGTTGTGGTCAATGGCTCAGCATCCAAGTGGAAACCAGTGATGAGTGGCGTTCCTCAGGGGTCGGTACTGGAAACAGGGCTGTTCGAGATCTTTGTTGGCGACAAGGACAGTGGGATTGAGTGCACCCTCAGCAAGTTGCCGATAACACCAAGCTGTGTGGCATGGTCGACAGGCAGGAGGGGAGGGATGCCATCCAGAGGGACCTGGACAGGCTTGAGAGGTGGGCCCATGCCAACCTCATGAAGTTCAACAAGGCCCAATGCAAGGTCCTGTATGTGGGTCAGAGCAATCCCAAGCACAAATACAGGCTGGATGGAGAATGGCTTGAGAGCAGCCCTGAGGAGAAGGACTTGGGGGTGTTGGTGGATGAGAAGCTCAACATTGCAGCCCAGAAAGCCAACCGTATCCTGGGCTGCATCAAAAGAAGCGTGGCCAGCAGGTCGAGGGAGGTGATTCTGCCCCTCTACTCTCATGAGACCCCACCTGGAATACTGCGTCCAGCTCTGGAGTCCCCAACACAAGAAGGACATGGACCTATTGGATCAAGTTCAGAGGAGGGCCACGAAGATGATCAGAGGGTTGGAGCACCTCTCCTATAAGGACAGGCTGAGAAATTTGGGGTTGTTCAGCCTGGAGAATAGAAGGCTCCAGGGAGACCTTGTAGCAGCCTTCCAGTATCTGAAGGGGGCCTACAAGAAATCTGGAGAGGGACTTTTTACAAGGGCATGTATGGATAGGACAAGGGGTAATGGTTTCAAACTGGAAGAAGGTAGATTTAGATTAGATATCAGGAAGAAATGTTTCACTATGAGGGTGGTAAGGCACTGGACCAGGTTGCCCAGGGAAGTTGTGGAGGCCCCATCCCTGGAAGTGTTCAAGGCGAGGTTGGATGGGGCTTTGAGCAATGTGGTCTAGTGGGATGTGTCCTTGCCCATGGCAGGGGAGTTGGAGCTACATGATTTTTAAGGTCCCTTCCAACCTAACCCATTCTATGATAATTTATTTATGAGCACAAGTTTGGTCCATCCTATTCTGGAGCTAAATTCATGGCTTGCTTTTTGGGTTGTCTCCTCCTTCCCTCCTGTCCCCCAGTTGCCAAACTCTCCCTTCTCCTCCATGCCCTGGCATACAGCATCACAGTGTCTTGAATTCCAGGATTGCAGATGGGTGTGCCAGCTGGAGACACTGAGCCTGTACAGGTATAAATTTTGGAAGCAACAAGAAATGATGACTTGAGGAAAAACTTCTTGTTTCTGCTGAATTTTCTCTTTGCTCAGAGCCCAGTGATGTTGAACAGGCCTCTCAGAAGCTTGGCTTATTTCAGTTTTTGTGCAGCATTTGGCTTCGTGCAGGATAACTCTCAGGCTTTGCGGCAGCCCTTGCATGCTCACCTCTCTGATTGGCCCAGGCTGGAGCAGTGCAACGTGTATGTGGTTGCAGTGCAGTGGAAGCAGATCCCGGCGTAGATGGTGGCAGGAGGTCCACCTTGCCCTCTGCCCTGCCCACAGCAAGCAGGCAAGGGCTGCCAAGAGCAGCAGTACTGGGTCATGCTGAAATCTTGCTTCAGGTCCGTCTTGCAGTACAGGAGTAAGACACCGAGAAGCCATTTTCATCTGTTTTCATATCCCCACTGTGAGTGGTTCTTGGATCCTGCCCCTCCATCTCCACGGCCAAGAGCCGAAAGATGATCTTGGAATAAGGTGGTTGCAGACAGAAAGTCTGGCAGTACCCATGCTGCCCTTTCGCTCCCCCCCGCCCCCCATCCTCCTTTGCTTTTATGAACCTGTTCCATAAATTGCATCTGTTGACAAAATCACATTTATGTCAAGCACTTGCCCACTTAATTCTTCCATTTGTAGTTTTTCTTTCCTCTGGGCAGGGTTGTTTCTCAGCAGCTTTAAGCACAAAGATGCCTATTTGTTAAGTCTTTCCTGGCTTCAGACAGATGAGTTGAAACTCTAATATTCCTGTCTTCTGTGAGCTCTCTTCCATGAACTTTCCTTCACTCGCCATCCTACTCTCATTTATTGATGCCTGCCTTGCTCACAGATTTTGTGCCCGGGGAGGGACTGGGGTATTCCTGTTATGTCACACCAGGCGCTGCCCCCAGGGAAAAGGGGAGAGATGTGAAATAAAAGGAGGAGTTGGTGCTTTCATGCTTGTTGAGAAGTACCAGCTTTTGAAATACTCTTGCTTGCAGAATAGATACAGTGTCTAATGATGCTGACTGCTTCCCACTGGAGTTGCCCACTGCCTGATCCAAAAGGGCTTTATGCCCTCTGAAGTGGGGCTTGTTCAGCTCACTTTAGGCAATGGGCAGCTGAAAATGCAACACTTTTGCTTCTTCCTAGCAGAAAACATCCTGCAGAGGATTCATTATTAATAATAAGCTGTAAACCTTGTCATCTTTGATAGCCAGGCATGTGCTATTAGCTAAACTCACTGGTTTAGTCCTGTCCTATAACCTTCCTTTAACCTTGATGCCAGCTGTGCCTATTTCACCATTAAAATTTGCACTTAATATTCCCACTTCCTGCTTAATAACTGAGGGTCAAGCCCTGTCTCATCAAAATCAGGTGTTCTCTGGGGCTCAGGCACAGCAGTGTTGGCTCATTAGTACTTGGTTGAGCAGGGAGGGCTCACTCCGGTGTTGAAAGGGAATTAAGGTGTGTGAGCTGATGTAAGATGTAGGTCGTGTTGTTTTGGAGAGTTTATTTTTCTTTTTCCCTCCTTTCTGCACGTGATGGACCTTATCTGACAATCGGGTAAGGCAGCTCAGCTTGCTTACCTTGGCGTAAAACTGCTCTCCCCGACACGGCACCCTGTCCCAGCTGATGTTTTGGCAGGTTAGCAATGCCAGTTGGCCCGCCGTGGCTGACACAGACCCTGGCACGGGTGGCTGTGGGAATGTCTGGGCTGGGGAGGTGGAGGAGAAGGGAGCTCTTGCCTGGTGGCAGTGGCCTGTATGAACATCCAGCTCTGAGGACCCCAAGTAACCCACCGCAGAACTTCTCCCAACTCTGGCTGGTGCCCCGACCGCCTGACTCTCGCCTTGTGGTAGGCTGAAATGAAAATGTGGAAAACAGATGTGACCTGATGATACTATCTTGTTTAACTATCTATATCCAGATGTTTCCAGCTTGTAGTGCTAATTTCCACTTAGAGTTATCCAGGAGCTAAATCCAAGATGCTCACTGGCTTCATGTCTGGGAAGAGGAGTCAAACTAACCTTAATTTAGTCCTATGATCCATTCCGCTCAATCCTGCATCTCTTGCATCTGGGTAGGGCAAGACTGTCCATACCTAAACTGTCACATGTATCTAAAAATCTCTTTCCTGTAGTCAAGATTTTTTCTTCATTAATTGGATGAAAGTACTGAAAAGCAAGAGAAGTAAGACTATTTTGAGACTAGTCCATATTTCAGGATAAGTACTTTGCAAGGGCTTTTCATCATGTCCTTTTCTGAAGACAGTATGAATAGCTTTCTCTAAGGGATGCTCTTCGCTCGAGACTGCACATGCTTGCCTTAAATTTCATTGACACGTGACCACTGAGCACTGAAGGACTCGTATGAATTTTTCTAACTCCATTTGAAAGGCAAGCCGTTCTTTCAGCCTCTTGCAGTGCCTGTATGACAGGAGATGCTGTAATCAGGCTGCAGCACTAATTGCATTTGTAATGTGAAAGACAGAACAGAGTCTAAAATTCTCATCCTTGACTGGCTCTGTGGGGACTCAAGGTAGTTAAAAAAAAAACAAACCAAACCAACAAACCGAGCCATTGCTTTTGACATTTGAAATTGGTCTGGGCAAAACATTAGGAAACAACATACTCTAGGGGACAAGATGATCTAATACATCTGACTTTAAAGAAACACGCTCCCGTGGAAACTTGTTTCTGTGCCTATTCCAAAGCACTGGCTGCTGCCCCAATCTCCCCTGCTCCCCTCTCCCCTCCCCCCCCATCTCAGCGTAGTCAGCAAGTTCCAGTTAGACTTCCTTTTATTTTGTGCATATACCTGAGTTAGCTCCATTCCTAAGTAACCAGATCTTTGTCAGAAGAAAGGCTTCCAGGATGCTACTTGAAACTTATTGTCTGTTTCTGGAGGAAACTGCTTGCTTTTAAGTATTTTGCCCAAGATCTTGACTATTCTAGTGCAGCTGAGGCTTCCTGTGTTGGTTGACCTTCTTGGGATGAAGTTTCAGCCACCCACATGCACTCTCTGCATTTAGCTTTAAGAGAGAGGTCTGGAGAACCAATCTGTGCTGTAGGATTTCACCATCACTGCTTTGTTGTTCCTTTGACATTGCAGTTGCGATGTGTGACGATCCTTGGTGTAGCAACTGTGATTCACAAACAGAAGCCCTCCGCTGTTTAATGCTGTTGAATTTTGAGGGTTGTGGAGACAGGAGCTGGGCCGGAGCAAGCTGGAGCGGTCAGGTGTCCCCAGCACTGCGGGAATTCACATCTGGAGCTCAGCAGCTTGGGCTCGGGATGCTTCTGCAGTGGCAGATCCTCACCAGTCCTTCCTCTAGCCAGCCTCAACTGCAGATCAGACCCTTATGAAAACAGCTCTTTAGTACAAAGACAGTGAAAGGGCCTTGGCATCCTAGGTGGACATGAGCTTGTTTGCATCCAAGTTACATGAGGTATTCCTTTAGTTCTCCGTTTGGCTGGCTTGAACGCTAGGCTGATTTCTTTCTTGTATGTAATCATAGGTGTGGCATGGAGTTTCCCAATAGGATGTTGCTTATTCAGTCCCATTCCTCTTTTCTCATGCTGCATAAAGAACATAATAGACTATCTCTTCAGGGTCTGGTTCTTGCTGGTTTGTTCAGGAGCGGGTGCTGACAGCCACTCTGGGCATGCATGAAGTGATACAGTAGAAACTTATCTGGAATTGACTGTAGCCTCCTTTCTGCCTCTGAAGGATTTAACCTCCTTGAAAGGTTTCAGGTTTTGTGAAATCCACCTGTAGCAATGAAACCTGAAAAAAATGAACCACCAGCTCCAGCAGACCGACTCGTGTTGGTGCTTGGGTTTTAACCAGGGTGAATGAGTCAGCCTATCCTCAGTTGAGCGTTAGTGCAGTGAAAGCACTAGGACTATCAGCACCACTTGACCACCAGTTTCCTGTTGTTCTGGAAGCCTGTACGTGTCTGTAGGAACAGCTCTTGCCTCTGTCCTACTGCCTCTTACGAAGCGGGTATTTCCACGGAGAAAGAGAAAAAAGCACTCTGAGATTGCCTCAATTTGAGAGGGGCAAGTTTTCTTCTCTGTGCTCTCTGTTGGCTGTCCCCAGCTGCTAAGTCTCAAAACTTCTCACCAATTTAATACCTTAGGAGAAATCCCCTTAAAAACCAGAAATGGGATACAACCATCTTCCTCCTCCTTCTCTTTCCCTGGGGGACCAGGAATAGTATTTTTTGTCTGTAAAGACCTGCCACTTTTCTGAACTCATATGCATTTTTCATGGCACACTGGCTGAAATCCCTATGTTGTGCTGGTTGCATGCCCTACTGACCTCTTCTGTGTTTCATTTTAAGTCGCAGAGGTTGCTTTGTTGGGTGTCGCAGGCACTTGATGTGCTTCTCCATCTCTCATGTCCTCTTCTTGGCTCTGCTGCTGACTTCCTGCGGAGCAAAGGGGATGCTCCCCCCTGCTTTTGTTAATCGCTTTTTCCTTTTGTTGAAGCTTTTAGGGTCAGGTTGCATGTTTGCGAGAGTGTCTGGATGTTTCCCGTTGTTGAGACTCTACTGTATGTGTCTTCTCTGCCTATTGTTTGCAAAAGGAGGACCAGAAACATGCAGAGATCAAGACCTTGTCTGAGCCCGAACTTCTAGTATTGTAAGTCTAACTGATGACCTTAGGGAGCTATATCTAGTCACTCCACAAATAAAGCTTTATAAATCAGCATTTACGCTATAGAACTTCACACAAGTTGATTGCAAGGTCACTTAAAGTGCAATAGGATAAAAAATGTTAGCTGTTATGAGGTTAAGGCTTTAAAAGTAGTTAAGTACCTATCTAGAGGCCAGGAAGGACTGGTGACTAGGAAGTTGCAGCAAACTCATACCAGACTCTTTGTTTAGTACTTACGGTACAGCCTTGATGTCTCGAGACCGTCCTTTGCATACTGGGCACTCATATTTTTCGTTGTTCATCCCTTCTTTCTAAAAGAAGAACGCAAGGACATGTGATAACGCCATAGAGGAGCATATGTACCCGGGTGCTGAAGGCACGTCTTTGGCATGTCAGTGCGCGGGAATATCTATATAGAAACTGACACTTGTGGAGATGGGAACCATCCTGACTGAAGTCAAAGCAGATGGGACACGCACACTGAACCAACCTGTCTAGTTTATGCTTTATTAATTAGACGTGTTATCAGAGTCATCTGTATTTTCTTTCCTTTTCTCTTTCCAAACCAGTTCTTCTGCTTCTTTGCCCACAGAAGTACTAATGAGGAGCACAGTTTGAATCTTTAAGACTTGCATGGCAATGCTTGTTTGTCATGGTCTATATTAACGCTGTAAAAACTTTGGGATGAGAACTCAGTGGAGCTGTGTGAGCTGTGGGTATCATAATTTTTGGAGTTGATGGTACTGTCCTAGTAGCACATCCTCCCCCCCGCGTGCTATCAGTGTTTGTAAACACTTCCACCCGATGTGTTAAGCTGTGCTGCTACTTGCTGTAGGATGCTTAAAAACTTACATGAATTGAAAGGTGACTGGATAAACTCATGGAAGGAAAGTGCAAAGATCCTGGGCAGAAACAGTCCATGCTGGAGATGGGGAGGTGTTCCGGGGAGAAAATGGTACGTGCTGGTGTTCATCTGATCTTGCTTCCTACACCTGCTGCTGGTTGCTGTTGGAGGTATTGAATTAAAGGTGTCTTAGATGTGATCTGTCTTGCTGCTTTGGACAGTCTCAGGCTGTAGCTATGCACACTAATTTTTAAGAGTTTGTTGAATATTTTGGAGGTTAAAGCACTCAGCTGGGAGCTGGAAATTGAGGCTTCCCCAGATCTTTCTTTGGACCTCTAGCATCCTCAATGGCAGGGCCTTTATCTGTATGTGGAGGGTGAGGTGGATTGTAAAACCCTTCAAGTGTGTTGTGCCCATGTCTGATGTAGGAGATGGCGAAGCCTCCTAAAGCCAACCTGTGCCTGTGTATCCACCTTTCGGACAGATGGGGCCATTTTACAGCTGCCATTTGGTGAGGTAAAGGGGAGGTCTGTGGATTTGCTTTATGTCTAACGCTCTTCCAGGGAAAATACTCATTCACTGAATGAGCCACAGGATTGGCCATGCACAAATGGGGGGAAATGGCTGTTAACGATTAGTTTGTCAGCTGACTTGGATATTGCACAGATCCCTTCCCTTACAGCAGGACAAGATGATGACCGTGTCCAGGCCCTTCCCTTGCACATACACGCAGCATATGTTATCCTTGAAGTACTTTTCCCAGGCGTGGCATGCCTTTGTGCATGCACAGCGTCTACCATGTTAATAAGATGCTGGTGTGTTATATCAGCAAGTTAATTGGGTCCCTTGGTGCAGGGATATTTCCTGCTGCTGCATCCTCTTTCTAAAGCTGTATGTCGACCTTGGGTACTTCACTGCTGATGAAGATATGTGATGCTGAGCTATCTGCCATGCCCGAAGCCAGTGGAAGTTAAATCTCAGATAAAACTTTGGAATTGCTTTCAGGCTTGGGGGGATACACATGCTGAGAGCGCTACTGGAGTAATTTTAATTGTGGGATGTTTATTGTGCTTACTGTAAACACAGCAGGAGATTGCTGCTTCTCTGGAGCCTGAAAGCCCTGCATCACCCTGCAACAGTGTATTGGTCCTAGAGAGCTGCGGGGCACAGGTATGGCTGGTAGGGATCTCAGCTGGTTTGTTTCCAGCTGAGGATGAAGTCTCTCTGGGTCCTGTGGTTCCTCCTCAACTTGTGCCAAACTTAAATTATTTTGTAATATGATTTTATAGGCTGATTCCTCCTCCTGAAAGCAAGCAGTCTGTTGCTGGGGGTGGGGGGGGGAACCTCAGGAATACTAATCTTCAGCAGTCCAACACTGTAGATAACATTGAGTCACTGCTGAAAGCCTCAAAGCAAAACAGATGTTCAGTTTCTAGTGACTAAGTATTAAAGGTACCAGATGAGCAAAGTTTTAGCTAAAGTATTTAATTTGTGGTTGGTAACTGACACAAAGCATGAGCAAACAAGGTGCAATACAAAAATGGGCTTCTTTTCTATCTTAGAATCTCCTGCATGTTTGCATGAAAACTATTTTCCATTTTTTTCCCTTTTTTTAAATAGGTCTTTCCGGCTTGACTCATTCTTACTGTAATTGTAACCTTTAGTTCTGGGTGGGAAGGCAATTATTTTACAAGGCATGAGACCAGTGATAGGGTGAGTGGGCTTTTGTTGCTGCCTCTGTCATCTCACTGTTTGACAAGTCACTTCTCTAGGAGTGTCTTGTGTCTGTGAAGTTGGGAATAATTATACTTACTCTCAAAAATAAGGAAACTGGACTTAATGGTGCATCTGCTTAGCCTTACTTTTGAATTCATGAGTGCGTAGAAAACTTTGAATCTGAATGTGGCTGTTGTACAGCTGTTAGCCTTTGAGTGAGAAGCAATTTTTGAAGACCTGTGTTCTTAAAAAAAAAAACTAACACAAAACAAACAAACAAAAAACCCCAAACAAACAAAAACCCAAAAAACCAAAAAACCCCAAACGTTAAAATAAGATCAGAACTGTGGTCCCAGGAACCTGGGCTCTTTGGGCAGCCAACACTGGAAGATCCTTGAGATGCTTCTGGTCTAAGTGTTAGGTTCCCATTCCTTTGATATTGACAAGAAACCTGCAGCACTGTCTCGCTGTTTGAAGCACAAGTACTGCGTCCCTCCTTGCCACTCAAACCTGAGCACCCATGCAGAGGAGCGCATGATTTATTGGTGGAACATAAAAGGGAAGGAATTGTGTCCTGGTCCTCCTTCTCAGCAGCACACGGAGTGTGAGTGCTTGTGAGTTTCTCAAGTCCAATGAATATCTAATGTAAAACATACAAAAAGTCCTGAGAAAGAGGACCACAGCCAGAACTTCCCTCCTAAGTCCATTAATCACTATGCTATATACTTTCTGGTGTAGTGACTTGCATATTTGGCTGCTTAGCATTGTAGCATCATCAGGGAAGGACAGAAAAGACGATGGGCTGACTAGGCTGCTCTCCCTGGTATGTGAGAAGTGGATTAGAACTGCTGAGCCCAAGTGGGAGCTGAAGCCAGGGCCCCAATCATGCTGGTCTTGCAGGAGCCTGTATGCTGAGCACTTAATCTTCCATCCCACTTAAGGGAAGAGGGGCAGACACCAAACCTTGTTGGCGCCTTATTTCACTTAATTCTTGCATTTAATTGTTCTTGATTGGGCTTTTAAGAGAGTCTCTGCCAAAATCAAGAAGCTAAAAATTAAAGTAATTATTGTGGTGGTGGAAGCAATCAAAGAGGCCATCAGGTTCCTGGTCTGTGTGCAGTGGAGGAAAGGGGCAGGCTGGGTTTGATCTGATCTCGTGGGACACGCTGGGCTCCAAGAATTAATTTTGCCCCCAGCCTCTCTGTCCATGAGTAATCCATTTGTGCTGGAAGTAAATGGCAATTTCTTGCAGTGAGGATAGGCTTCACTACTGGAGAAAATGACGTATATTTATCATGCATATAGCTGATGCTCTCTGTGCCTTTTTATTTGTTGTTCATTGAAACTAAACTCTTTGGTGATAAGCTTGCCTGTATGATATCAGATTTCGTAGTGACCTACAAGTATTTTTCTTTCTTACATTTCTATCACTGCAACAGTCAAGCAGTATCCTTCAAGAAGACTGAATAGATAAATGTGAGATTATCCAGCTTTTTGAGCCACAACTATAAGTACAGGTAGGAGATGGAGCAGCTCATCCTGGAAACTATTTCCAGGCACTTGATGGATGAGAAAATCATCAGGAGCGGTCAGCGTGGGTTCACCAAGGGGAAGTCCTGCTTGACCAACTTGAGAGATTTCTATGATCAAGTAACTGGCCTGGGTAGATGAGGGGAGAGCAGTTGATATTGTCTACCTGGACTTCAGTAAGGCCTTAGACCCTGTCACCCATAAGATCCCTGTAGAGAAGCTTTTGATTTAGGGACTGGATGAGCAGACGGTGAGGTGGGTTGAAAACTGGCTGAATGATTGAGCCCACAGTGTGGTGACCAGTGGCACGAAGTCCACTGGGAGGCCAGTAATGAGCAGTGTACCGCAGAGGTCAATACTGGGTCCAGTCCTGTTTAACATCTTCATTAATGATCTGGATGATGGGGCTGAGTGCACCCTCAGCAAGATTGCTGACAACACCAAACTGGTGTTCGACTGAGAAGAGTGGCTGATACTCCAGAGAGTCATGCTGCTATCCAGAGGGACCTCACCAGCCTGGAGAAATGGGCCAACAGGAACCTCAGGATGTTCAACAAGGAGAAGTGCAAAGTCCTGCCCCTGGGGAGAAACAAACCCGGGCACCAGTATGTGCTGGGGCCACCCAGCTGGAAAGCAGCTTGACAGAAAAGAACCTGGGAATCCTGGTGGGCACCACGTTGACCATGAGCCAGCAATGTGCCCTTGAGGCAAAGAAGGCCAGTGGTGACCTGGGCTGTGTTAGACAAAGCATTGCCAGCAGGTCGAGGGAAGTGATCCTTCCCCTCTACTGAGCAGTGCTGAGGCCACACCTGGAGCACTGTGTCCAGTTCTGGGCTCCCCAGTACAAGAGAGACATGGATAGACTGGAGAGAGTCCAGCAAAGGGCCACAAAGATGATGAAGGGAGTGGAGCATCTCTGCTATGACGAAAGGCTGAGAGAGTTGGCACTGTTCAGCCGGGAGAAGAGAAGGCTCCAGGAAGTCTCATCAATGTCTATAAACACCTGAAGGGAGGGTGCAAAGAGGACAGAGCCAGGCTCTTTCCAGTGGTGCCCAGTGACAGGACCAGAGGCAATGGGCACAAAGTGAGACACAGGAGGGTCCCCCTGAATGTCAGGAAACACTTTTTGACTGCGAGAGTGACCGAGCACTGGCACAGGTTGCCCAGGGAGGTTGTGGAGTCTCCCTCCTTGGAGGGAGACTGCACATAGTCCTGGGCAACCAGTTCTGGGTGTCCCTGGTTGAGCAGGGGGGTTGGACCAGATGACCTCCAGAGATCCCTTCAAACCTCAACCACTCTGGGATTCTGAGACAGGGAGGCTGAGGTCCTCAGGAGATACAGGGATGGGCTGAGCCCTCTGTAAGGCTATGACTGTATATAAATGCAGCTAGACTTTGAATTGTGTAGCGCTGTATGATCACATCTTGTTTGTTGTATGCAGTGCTGTATAAATGTAAAATGGCTTAATAATTCTTCTCTTGCTGTTTTGGATTAATTTGTATCCTTATGCTGTGTGTTTTCTTTCACTTGCTTCCTCCTTTCACCTTCCCAGATGTCTCCTCGGAGCAAACTTCCGTGACTCTTATTGTTCTGCTTGTTTTCATTCTCCTTCTTGGGTAAATGTATTATTTTTTTCTAAGTGTGGTTTCCTAGAGCTCTGCGAAATGCTCTTTCTCTGCTGCATTTTGAAGTATTCGTTGCAAAATAAGGGGAGGGAGTCCTAATTCAGGTGCATTTCTTCCTTTATCTATTTTTCTTTTTATAAATGACTAAAGCCACAAATAAATAATGTTAATTTTTGCTACCATCTGTGAATGCAGGACCGAGCTGTTTCAGAGTGGCATTTTTAGTGCTTTCTTTATCTGTTAAGGGGGGAAGAAAAAAGCTCTCTGCATTAGCAGCAATAACCTATCTCCCACAAATTGTAGTCTGTGCTCCCATCTACCACTAAAACCCAAAGCAAACAAAGATTCGTGCAAAGACAGGAAGTGTTTTGGGTGTAATTGCCGGTAGATCTTTGCTTTCACGATTTTTGGTTTCACCCAGAAAGGCAGTTGAGAAGTGCTGCGGTTCACTTGGGTGGATTTATTATGAGCTCTTGCTGTGCTCTAATTTGACGTTTTTGGCAGCTCTGTGAGTTTTAAAACATCCTCTGCAAGAGTCTCCTGGCCACGCTAAATGAAAATGTCCCATGGAGAAGAGAGAAGGGGCTGGTGTGCGGCGGCATGGGTGAGCTGCGCCCTGATGACAGCCCTGCCTCCAGGCTCCTTTTTTTTGGCCTCAAGCCTTCATTTTCATAATCCTTCCCTGATCCCTTGCCTTCTGCATGGATTGGAGTTAGAGGACCCTCCAGTTTGACCAGATCGAACTGGGAAGCAGGTCTCTCCCATCATCTGAGCCAAGAGGTGGTGGTGGTGGAGTCAGTTGGCCTCGGCTATATCAAAAGCCCTTGCCAGTATCAGGACCTAGTTTTGGGGCTACTTGGGAGGCTGAAAAAAATCAAACCTTGAGTATAGTCCAGAAAAACATGGAACAGGTCTGGCTCCTGGAGCCCACATGTTGAATAGCTAGATGGTGCCACAGTGCAACCCCATGTCAGGTGTGAGGTCTCCCTGTGAAACCTCATGGCTTTTTCTGGTGTGTTTGTCTCTTGTTCATGTGAGTTTACCAAACCATAATTGGACTGTGATTTAGCATCAGGTCTGTAGGGAAGCTTGTCACAGCTGTGTGTAACAGCATAATAAAAAAGTAACTGCCTAGCTTTAATGTGTCAAAATGATTCATTTAAAGTAATCATATTGGAGATATGAGGGTCTAGAAAATAAGTAGGACTTGCATGGGGAGGGAATACTGAGTAATGGACCCACAGCTATAATTGGGGGGGAGGAATATATCTTCCATTTCAGATGTGAAGAAGTGGCTTATCTGCCTGAAAAATTGTTTTTCTCCCCTGTGCACTGAATTGGTTGGTCTGGCAGAAGTCAGCACTTGCCTGGGTAGATGCATGTGAAGAATTCGGCTACTTGGCATTCCTATGCATTGTGCAAGCTGTGCGATACATAAATTGCCTAAGTATTGATCCTGTTTCCATAATTCTTTTAAAATAAAGCTTCATCTAAAAAGCTTCAGCATTTCTGGTCTCATAGTCTCCTACAGCACTTCATGAAGCGTGTAGATATTTTTTCCCCCGTACCTCAGTCTGTGAGTAAATGATACTTCTCTCAGCTTCCTCCACATATTCTCTGCTTGCTATGTGTAATATTCCTGTTACAAATAACTGCTTTATTGAACCCTACAGGCAGATGCCACCTGCATTTCTACATTGTATGGAAGTTGAGGTGCATAGTCCTGCCCTTTTAAGAGCAAGAAATTGAGATTGAAGCAGGAAAAATGTCCGTGTCCATATAGCTAACCTACCCTTTCCCTACAGCTATCCCCCCTTTCTTGTTTGAATATAGAGCAGCCGTGTACATCTCCTCCTGACCCGCAGGAGGCCAGGGAAGTGGCAGACAGACGTGCAAAGGATTATTATATTTGATCAGGCTTTGAAATGGGCTGTAAATAAAGCACTTGGTGTTTACTGGACCATTAAACATTTATTAGCCTTTGTCCCAGTGTGTCGCTAGCACTGTAAATAACAGCTGTGATGGAAATGGAGAGTGGGGTCAGCAGTTGCGTTTTGCACTGATGTTTGTAAATGAAGAAGCAGATCGTGTAATTTTAAAAGCCTGGTTGGGGGAAGCATCTGCCCAGGTGCCTTGGAGAGAAGGGGCAGACGAGCTGGCAGACTGGAGCTCCTCTTTATCATGAGGAAATGCTGAAATCTTAGGAAGTGGGAGAATTTTAACAACAATGAAAAAAGATTAGGGCCCAAGTTAGGAGTTAATTTATCCCTGCCCTTCCCAACAAAAATACTTAATGCCCTCAGATCAGAATGGCTTTTGGATCTGGATTTAATTAGATTGAAGGAGGGTTCATGCCTCTCCCCTGCCACTGCCCCAGATAACCACCCGGCTGCCTCCATGCTCAGCAACACATGCCGGGCTTGCCGAGCCTGTGGGTTTTGCTTGTCGGCATTTCCATCATCAGAGTTTTATTTCTCTTTAACCCCCTCCCAAAGCTTTAATAGGGAGAGGAGAAGCATCGCTGCAGGGCTGAGACTTGGCTCATGGGGTCTTAGCTGCAGCACCTGGTCAGATGACAGGGTTTTCGAAGGGAGAAATATGAAGGGATTACCCCATATTGCTGGGAGGCCACAGCCTGGTGATTCATACCGCAGGCAATCCCTCTGAAGTCAATGAGAATTGTAAAGCCTGCAAATCAGTATGGAATTTGGCATTTTCCTACAAAAGTGGGGGATATTTGTTCTACTTGCATATGAATTACTTCTAATAAGGCTCTATAGACATGACTGATCCTTCTAATCACACTGTTGCTCCTTGCAGTCCCAAAGTTACTCTTGCTATCCTCTCATTTGAAATATTTTTTTTTAAAAAACCCATTTGCCTGGGAAATATCTGTGGTTGCTGCTGGGTTGTGAAGCGTTGCTGGGAATGACTCAGGCGGGAGCGTGTCCTCGTGCACTTGGGACCTGCAGTGTGAACGGAGAAAGGAGACGGTCTTGTTTTGACACTCTCATTTTGAGTCTCTGCAGTATTCCTGTTCCACCATTTAGATGTCGTCAGGCTGAGGGATAATTAGAGGGAGCCTGTTTTGCTACAGAGCCGGATCAGGAATCCACGTTGCTGTGAGCAAGCCTGGGTTATTTGTTGGTGAAGACAAAGAGGTGGAGTGGGTGTCTGGGAAGCATTGCTGCTCCCTGAGGAGAAAATGCTCTACTGCTTCTTCCCTGTGTCTCAGAATATATCCCCTTTCTACAACAACTTAGAGTAAATAAATAAATAAATTGATTTGCCCCGTTTATCACATACAAATATGAAAGCTGTCATTGCAATACTTTGAGTTGGAGCAAGGATATTTGTTCTTTCAGTGGTGCTCTGCAGCCTGGCAGTCTCCATCAGCTACACCAAGATGCTCAGGGGCAAACCTGGGAGCTGCTGTCAGAGCTCCCAGGCATTGGTTCAGCTGCTGGCTTTGCTGCCTGGGTGCTGGTGGGTAGTTTGGGTGCTGTGCACAGTGGCTTACTCTCTATGTGAGAGGGCTTTAATGCTCTAATAAAACATTATAATAAAAAACATCAGCTTTTCACTTGCTACAGTTGAGAGGATCTTAACTTTGGTCAAGATCTTCTAACAGCATAGGTGGTTTTAGCTGTTTGAGACTTGCCTTACCTTATAAAAATGCATCTTGTCTGTTTATGCATTGTGTGGCATGCAGAAGGTGTGGCAAGCTTTGGTTGAAAATGAAATCTAAAACTGGAAGGAGTCCTACAGAAAGTAACTGAGAAACTGAATGTATTTTACTGAATAATTGAAAAAATAACTCGGTCCCATTGAGCTGGTTGCCAAGGGAGTAACTCGCTCATCTCTCCCCCAACTTGATGAAATAGTTATTGTTTTCCTCTTGTCCTTACTAACATACTCGCAACTCCAGAAGAGCCACCTATCTGCTCCCAGAGATGGTCTAACTGATACATGCCTAATTCCACCTCGGAGCCATTTTCATGAGCAGAGCATAGCTTTGGAGGCACCTTCCCCTGTGTCAGGCCTCCAGAAGTATTTGTGTGATTGAAAGGTTTGTCCCCTTTTTCTGTTGATGCTGGCTGGCCCAGGAAGTGCCCTGCTTCTGCCCACAAACCTTGCCTTCTCTAGAAAAGGGAAAAGAAGGTTGTTTTTAAGGCAGCAGTCTAGATTTGAATGTAAAATCTGGCCCCACTGGAGACCTTTCCAGCTTTAGGCCAAGTAATGTATGTTCCTCGTTGTCCTTTCTGCAAAACACAACAGTTCAAGAATAATTTTTTTTGTTCATTATGCTCCTGGTATATTAGCAGACTGTGTAGCCTTGGGTTACTCCATAAGTGGTGCACCTGCAGCTGTGCTTGTAATACTTCGATAAACGTATTTTATATGGAGACTACGTTAGTGGCTGGGACAATCTCGGTTATATGGGACAGTCCCCGTCATCCACAACAAAATTCAAGCAGTTGGGGCAGTAAAAAGGCTGTTTGCTTACTATGGCTGATCCATGTGAAATGACTCGCTCATCTTGGCACAAGCCATTAACTGGGTGTTTCTCTCTTACAGGGTACATTGAGAATAACATTCAGCCTTAATAAGGATTGATTGTGTACTACCCATCATCATCCCAGTTTGATATTAATTGGAAGAGCTTTGACCATTGTGTCGGGGAGGTGGAAAGTTGAATGACAGTCCCTTTTAAGGTATAGTAGAAACATAAATTAAATGTTTTGAATATGAAGCTAGTACTGTTGTTGCCTGCACAGGAGAACAGCAGCCTTCAGAGATGCTGAGTGTACAGCTTTCTCATGGATTCATGTCTCAGTCTTACAACATCTACATGGTGAAACCTGTGTTCCATCATTCCCTGTTTGATCTTAATGAGCGCCGTCTTCTTAGACTGGGGATTACATTTGTTTTGATGCAAACTTTCATGAATCCAGTATTTTCTCTTTATTTATTTGAAAGAATCTTTCATTTTTTAAGCTTTTAGTTTGTGTTGCAAGGCATGAGGAGTTTGGGTATCAGTATTTGCACTATCTTGAAGTGGACTTTTCTTAAGGTTTTTGTTTTCTTGGTTATACAAACCAGTATTAGGTTGAAATACACTGACCTCTGCTATTACCTTGGCACAGATGAGTGTGTAATTCTGGCATGAGTGATTTATTAAGGAGGGTAAAGAAAAAACCCAGGATCTTTTTGAGGTCATGAAGGAAGAAAGAAGGTTATGGAGTAAGAACGAATGTTACTCAGGACATTAGTGAATTAAAAAGCAACATCCAGCAGAGGGTTTGTGGGCAGTTGTTCTAGTCGAAGTACTTCCCATGGTCAGACTTGAGGAAAAGTTTGAGGAATGCATTTAAAACAAATCTTACTGTAAGATTTCTTGTTCGGTATTTCAAAGGACTCATTCCAATGCAAATGGATTTGATGCTAGAATGGTATTGCTAGAGTAACAAATTGAGATGTGCATGTGAAACCTGTCGATTTTTATAAAGAAGGTCTTTTTTTAAAGCATTTCTTGTTGCTGTGGCTTTCACAGATTCAACCTGTCTGTAGATGAAATTTGTATATGTGGTTTGATATATCCTTCAAGATTGCACATAGGGTCCTGCTGACACTGCATGCTTCACAAACTTGGCGAATTTATGGTTTCATATAAAAATTCTTTGAACTCTTAGCAAACCTGGTATGATACCTCTGTGCCAAACCAAAGCCAATTGTAATTTGTATGGATCACTAAATGCTTCCTTTTGAGTTTGTGTGATACTTAGCAATGAGTTTCAGATCTGTTAGTGTGTGTGTATGTATGTATGTACTTAACTGAATTTCATGTTGTGTTTTGATAGTGTATTTTTTAGTCTGCTTGGTCACTTTTTGATTTGGAGAAAACTCCTATTGAGGTCTACAGCTAATTTACTGAAAAGTGGCTAATTGTCCTAGAAGACGGGCTTTGTCTTTAGTGCATGCTTTCTCCATAGCTAATCCCAGAAAAGGATTAAGTTCAATGAGACTAAAGTCAGAGATACAGAAGAAATTTGCCTATGATGCACACCGTAAACGTTAATAGCCTAAACTCTGTTTAATATTCAGTTTTTGCTTGTATAAGAAAAGCCTTTTTAGAGAAGCAAGAGACTGATGAATATGTGCAAATATCTGCCAGAATAATACAGGTCCTACCATAATCCAGTGAATACATAGGACAAAGATGCCACCTGCATTCAGGCAATAGCTTTCTCAAAAAAGCCTGTGGTCTGGATGTGCCTGTCAAGGCTTCTTAGATGTTTGGGGTTGGAAGCTGGCAATTCAGTGGCCAGCTGGAATCCTGAAGCCACTAGGATCAGCAGGATGAGCCTGAACTCACATGAAGAGGAGCGGCTGCGGGCTGATGCTTCGCCGTGGCCAGTGCTGTCTGATTTGACTGGCCAGCGTAAACGGTCTCAACAAAATTGCTTGCCTAAGTGTGGTTTGTCTTGCATGATGAAGCCAGATGTGGATGTGACTCTGTTGGCTGGAGCGAAATAGTCCACCAGCACTTTCCTTCCACAGCAAAATCTTTTTGGAATAAGACAGCAAAGTCCACAGCTAAGGTCATGGTGGGACTTGTTCTGCTGTTTCAGGTAGTGTGGGCTGCTAGGCAGGATGCAGAGCTGGATGCTGGGGTACTGGAGGTGTCCATCATACTGCGAGCCTCGTGGCTCTTGTGGGCTACTGGAAAGGCGTTTTGGGCTGAGTGGTTTTTCTCTCTAAAACTGGGGTTATGAAATAGCCGATGTCAGCTGGGAGGGCTTGAGCACCCTTTTATGCTTTTATGGGTACTTGTTAAGGTGTTTCATTATACGTCACTTATTGGTTCATGTCACAGGTCCAAAGCATTCGGATTTTGTTTATGTGGGAGAAGACTAATACATGAAGTCTGTACAAAGCTGTCCACTCAGATGTATCGCTAGATTTCTGGGCTTTGTTTTCACTGGTCACATTCACTTGTCACAAGTTACTGTCCTCTTTTTGTCATCCATTTCAGCAATGTCACACGTTTAGTCTAGCTCAGACTTAGCACAGAGTATAATGTTGGCAGACCAGGGTGTTTGCATTTGCAGAACACAGGTAAGTAGACTTCGAAGTTTAGATCTGAAACCTTGATTGTATCCTAAAAGGTTCTGCATGTGTATTTGGAAACCTTGGGATCCCAGGTCTGGTGGCTCCTCTGAGTAGAGGTTGCAGTAGTTTCAAATCAAAACTGTCTGAACTGAAAGCACTGTGTTACTGGAGGAGGGGAAGGAGGGTGGGAGGTAGAAACAGACCCACTAGCAAACACTTGCCACCTCTCCTGAAGAGCGCGAGTGGGAATTCTGCTTTTCCTAGCCAGGGATGATTGCACTGGCTCATTACTGCCTGATCTTCCAGGGCTTCGGTGTCTATCCCAGCTTACCCTACTGGACAGGATGGTTTCACCAAGCCATGGTTGGGTTAGCCCAAGTTTTTCCACCATAATTATTTTCATGATCCCAACAGGTTTACAGGAAGGGTAGAGCGGAAGTGTCCCCAGTGACGTGCAAAACTTCCAATGAGAACAAGGGCAGGTTCATCTTCTAGTGATAGCTAGTTTTAGGCTTGCCTAAGGCTTGCCTAAACAGTTGTGTTTAGAGGAATCAAGGGCATTGTTTGAAAACACTGTGCTGCTTCAGTGCTATGCTAGCAGTAAAGGATGTGGCATGGGGGCGGCTTCGTAGGAAATTCAGCTTTCAAAATCTGCAGAGAAGCCACTGCCAGCGCCGACCCAGCAGCAGGTCGGAAGCTGCGTTTTTGGGATTATTGCCAAGAGACGTTTCTTGGAAACTCTTCCGAGTACAGTGCGAACAGCAGGACAGGAGGTCTTGATTTGAACTCTAGATGATAAAACCACTGAGGTTTTGGCAGAGCTGTGTGTTTGGATGTCTTGTTCTTGGCCTTTCTCGTTTGGGTATATAGGTGAACCCCTGCCTGGGCTGGCTCAGAAACTTCCATCTGACTTTGTAGCAAGCTGAATTTTCCACTGCATAGGAAAGTGTTTTGGGAATGAAACAACTCTGGTTTTTTGGATGGAATTCTCCAACCCATTGGCTACACTATTTTTCTGAATCAAACTGGTGCTGAACCTACCCTTCAGGGTCATTAATTTTTCTTAAAGCTGACATTCTTCTTCCATGTTTGCTCTCCCTGATGTGTAGTCTTGCTGCTTGTGTTACCTCTTGGCCCGTAAGAGAGAATGGTAGTGTAGGTCACCTGCCTGCCTGCAACTCACCAAGACCCTCGATTGACTAAAACCTGCTTTTTTTTCTGGTAAAACTCATTTTGGACAGAAGGGGAGAGGAGGGAATAGGTATGTAATCTCTGACCAGATCCAGCACCTATTTCTTCAGTAGGAATCCATAAGCACTGCTGCAGTGGAAATAACACTGATCATTATTATTTACCTTTAAATTCCCTCAAAATACTCTCAGTTCCCAGTCATGTAGAGGTTTAGATGCTCACAGCGTACAACTAGACATGGAAGGAGGAAGGGGAACTTGCTTGCTCCAGTTCTTGGAAGGCAAGTTATGCGCTCACATCTTGGGGCGCATGAGTGTGCAGACAGCAGCAATGTGTGGAGATTGGCTTCTGCTGCCCCAACTGCTGCGAGAGAACTTCAAAAGAATAAATGGAAAATGGATGGAGCTGTGGATGTAGCCTGGAGTGGCAATTAGTCTTTAGCCTGGGTCAGACTTTCCTTGGTCTTTTTTTTGTATAGATTCCCCATCGCTTTCTCTGAATCCTGTTCTCCTGTTTCTCAGGAAACTTTAAAATTTATGTGGAGAAGGAAGGAAAATCTCTTCCTTACTGCAAGGGCCAGGTCAGCATCTTTTTTTGAAATCCCTGTGAGAGCAGTTTGTCAGAAAACATTGGGGGAAGCGGAGAGCTGAGCCTAGCAGAGCCAATCTGAGCTTGAATGCTCCCTCGATTTGAACTCATTCATATCAGCAAGGTGCAGTGGGGGGCAGGAATCTTTTTATTGGTGACTGTACAGTATAAGAAGGAGAATTTTCCAAAGGCTAGGCTTCCTCTTGAAGTTTTGTTCTCCAAGGAGGTCCTGAGAAAAGCAGGTACACTGGGAAGTTGGTAACTCCAGACAAGTACGTGCATGCACTGGTGTGCGTACTCACATGTACGTACATGGAGTCCTTTCCCAAATAGCCTAGAACCTGAGAAAATTGAGATAAAATCAAAAGACAATTGAAGTTAATTATGTTTTCAAGGCAATTGGAGATTGGTTGAAATCTTGTGGGAGTTCTGAGCCATCCCAATGCAATCTCAGGCTGAGTGTGGGGAGGAAGGTTTGATTGCTGTGGTCGTTAGTGTCTCAGTTGTGATTGTCGCCTATTGCTGGTGTCAGACGGTGATGGCTTTTGGGTTATGGATGACACAGATGTCACCACCGAAACACAATTATCTTCTCATTGCAAATTATTCTGTCACTTGGCTATGTGCTATATGTATCCTTTCATGGTGGAAGAAGCCTACCCTTGCTCTTTAAGCTGCACAGCACAAATTTGGATTCAATATAAGTTTTGGCTTTAGATTAAAAAACAACAGAAAACATTTTGACATGTGACTGAACTTCGTTATTCTTCTTCCACCCACGTACTTTCCCCTTTCTTTTCATCCTCACCACAAACTGGCCTGCATTTTGTGCTTTGGGCAATGGTGAGGTTGCTAGCCTGACTTTGAACTTAATGAACTTCTCCAAAAAGCCTTCAGAAAAAGCCATATTCCAAGAAGTCTTGGATATCTCTTTGCTTTATAGAGGAATTGGTATGTGACTGAACTCTTACAAATGCCAGATGTTGGACACTCAGGGGTTTATAGGTGAGTGGTATGGAGTAGCTGAATTAGAAATCCATTGTGATGGTTAAATGTCTTGCTTTGTATAATGTGTGCTTGAGAAACAAAAGGAAGAGCCTTGCTTTAACTCTAGAAGAACCAAAATATTTAGAGATCTAGGAGCTGGAGATCACAAAATACAGGCGTGAAAAAACTGTATGGGACAGTTTTTCTTGCCGTGCCCTTCTGCACCTGTGTGAATTTAGGCCAAGAAGTGCTCCACTAACTTCAGAATTTTGCCTGACCTAACCTTTGGGTCTACAAACACGTTGTAATGAAGTACCATCAAACATGTTACTACGTGAAATTGCACTGTACATTTTTTGGTATGTTCATATGAGTATTTGTTCAGAATCAGACTCCACCAGTAGAAGCAAGTGATATTATTCAAAAGATAACACATACATTTTTTTATTCCCGTAAGATGGAAGATCTTTCTTCAAAGAATCATGAATAAAACAAGACAATGCCTCATAGCGGGTATTAAGGGAAAAAAAAAGTCTTTGGAATGGTCTTTCCCTCTGGCATCTTTACTCGGGTTCTACAATCAGTAATTCAAAGGATGTTTTGTGGAAAGGAGAGGCAAGATACAGGAGTTGATATGACTTCCCCAAGGGTGAGACCTTCTAGAGCTGGGACCCGAACATTAATCTCTTTAATCCCAGCTCAACATTTCACTGTGAGATCATTATTCTGTTTGATTAATCTGCACAATGCCTCTAAAGCCTCTAAAGCCATAATCCTATACATGCATTGAAGAGTCCTACTGCAAGTTCTCATTTGAGTATCTAGGAGCCATTTGCTATCCCCAACACCTTTTTGCTTGAACTTTGAATACAAAGAAGTATTCCCTAGCCTTGGTTGGTCTTAATTTGATCTGATCATCAGGGCTGATGTATTGCTAGTGTTCATTGGGGAATACTGTTCTCAATAGGGACAAAGAGTTCTTAGTGCAAAAATTAGCTAAAATGCTCATATTTGATAGGTACAGATACAACTGTAGTGATGACAATGTCATTCATAGTTTTCACGTAACAATGAGTGAAGTGTTGTGTTCTTAAGCTTAGTTTCCTAAAGATAGGAGAGCGGTAACAGAACACAGTCTGCATTTATCAGCCTCTCTATCCCAAATAGCCTTTTGAACCCTTGAGCAATTTCAGCAACGTTTGAGAAACTTCAGAGTCTTCAGATCTTGCAAGTTCTGTGAAAACTGAGTAGCAGAGAGGTTGAGTGGAGAGATTGTAAGACTTCCCGGGCTTGATAGTGAGTCTGCATTGTAAATTTGCTTCTTGCTTGCCAGTAGGTAATCTATATTTGATTTGTAGGATGATGCCAACTCCCCAGTTGAGGTCAAGGCTTACCAAAGTCTCACATGTGATACTGGGCAGTCGTTCCACCCCTCTGCCACATTAACCCCTATTGTACATATGGATAACTTTATCTCTGTTCACTCAAAGGCACGTGCTGCCTCTTTTACAGGCATTCTCAGATTTACTGGCAGCACCTCACAAATCTAAAATGCTGTGTAAATGCTGTCAGCGCCCCATGCCTGGAGACCCACGAGTATCTAATGTTGCAAACTGTGAAATCGAAGATTCAGCCCCACTTTAATGCTTCAGCACTGTAAGCAGCAGAACTAATGTCGCTCAGCATACTAATGAGAGAGGTATTTACTGCTAAGTGCCCGAGCCGTTAGAGAATGGCTGGCGTTCAGCTTCACCCTTGAAACCTTTCTGGGAGGCCGATCTTCCTCTCAGGCAGAGCCTTGCAGGGTCCTCGGCAAACAACCGGCATAACTAGAGCACAACTGGCAGTGGCAGGAGAGAAAGCCCAACTTGATGACTTTCAGGGAAATAGCCTAGAAAATGAAATCCTCTAATTTTTAAAAGACTTAAGTAAGGAAGGAGGAGGGATTGATGGAGAACTGGTTGTTCTTCCTGGGGAGAAAGTGAAGATGAAACCGAAAAGAGACCTAAGCTGGCGGGTTACCAAGGGGATAAAAGTGAGATGCTAACAGCGTATGGTATCTCTTAGGAGCATCAAAAACGTTGGTATTTTCATTTTGGAGAACCCATTCTCCAGCACTGTCTATTTGGGTCACTGTCATCTGTTAATTTCAATTGGAAAATGCCAATATAAGTGAAAGTGTTGCTTTTAACCTTCTCTGTGCTTGGTAGAAATGCATTTACAGCTAAAAGCTATTTTTGGTGTTACCTGGAAGCAATTAATAGAGGAGGCTTCACTAAGATGAAAGACCACATTATAGAGGCTGGACTGCAAAAAACAGCAGATTTGTCACGTATTACATCGTTCATTTACACTCCTCAAATTTTCAGTCTGGGCAGTTTAAATTCTTTGTCCAGAAAGAAGTGGAGGAATACCTGTGAGAATTTTGCTTGCAAGGATGGCTTCCATCAAGGGCGGAAAATGCCGTGGAAAGAGTGCCTGTCCAAGAGGGTGTGGTGATTTCTGTGAATTTGTGTAATTTCACACCAGCCTCTGGAGACTATCCGGGTTCGAAATGGCAAACCTCTGAATTATGTCTGATGTAATAGCTGAAGTACTTAAAACGGAAATGGTCTCCTGAATATCTGTCCTCTTGACTTGGATGGAGGACCTCCAAGAGCGAAGATGGTTTTAGTTTAGATGCTCTTAGCTGTGAAATGTGCATCAAAAATCCCAAACACCCAAATTCTGCTCTGTTTGCTTCAGATCTCCACATCTAGCTTTTATATCCCTGGGATGATCTTGATTTGTTGCCACTGAGAACATGAAATTCCTGCTGAACAGCATGGTGCAGAACTCAGAGCAGAGCGTTGACATGGTGTTGATTGGGAACCCGATGAGTTTTAAGAGCCTGATGGGAAATTATAGCAAACAAGGTCTGTTGGCAACCAACTTCCAAATCTAAATCCTCCATGAGCACAATACACTACAATTATAGCAGCTTTCCCGGGTCAGGAAACAAATGCTGTGACTGCTGTATTCCTGTGTGTGATATTTATGACACACAATGTTATCTTTGTAATTGTTACGTATGCTTTTATGTAGTTCAATTAGGGTGGGGCTGAGGTTAATGGTAATGTTAATCGTTTTCATGTTCTTAATTTAGACTCTGAATGCTGTCGTTCAGTAGGGAGTGAGTAACAAAAATTATTCATGCTATTGTACTGCTGTCATATCTGTGGTGTAGGGAGACGGCTACAGCACAGCCTAAACCAGCCAAGATTGCCCAAGTCTTGGATTTACCTGCTGAAAGCTCATTCACTTAAGCTTTGGGGTTTTCTCCTGCTTATACCATATTGGAAAGTCCTGAGGGTCTTAACAGATGGACTTGCTCTGAAATCGAACTCTGCACTTGGAGGGATGTCTGTCCTTATGGACTTTCACCCAGCTGAACATCAGCTGAGGCAGAGAAACTATTTATGATATACTTGTTCAGAGAAACTCATCTCTGACATAATGACTTTAATTCACCCTAAATTTCTCTTTTCTGAAGTGTATTCTGGAAATGCAGTGGAAACTAGTGCAGAGTCCATGGGTATATGGTTATAGGGCTTTTTTCTTCCCGCTAACTTCCATGAGTTCGGATGTGTCTGGCTACAGGTTTTATACAAAATACCAAACTCAAAATATAAAAAAATAACAAAAATTTAAAAAAAACACCAAAACACCTAAACCCCCTCAACTTGTTTTCTTTAGTGACCACTGCTAAAACACTTCTGCTCACCGAAGTTAGGGAAATAGGCACCCCATGCATTCTGAGCGTGGGCTGAGGGGTGCAGCTCAATGAAAAATGAAAAAAAAAATAGGAGATTGGCTTTTTTTTTTTTTTTTTCCAATTCCACAGTGTCTGGTGAGAGTATCAGAAGGTGAGGAGAATTACTGCTATCTCCAGGATCAAGTACTGCTGCTGTTGGTGGATCTCATGGGACTATTCTGCTGTAGCTTTTATCGGAGGGGAAGTTAGGTTGCTGGGGTCTTCAGCTTCCTAATGGGTTGAAATGCATCTTTTTGCACCAATTTAAAATTAAAAAGACATTAAATGCCAGTTTCTTTTTCTATAACTGAAAATGTCGCAGCCATCTTCTTTGGGCAGTTGCAGAAGAAACATAGGCAACCATTTTGCCAAGGATCAAACTTCTTTTTTTTAATTTATGCTGTGCTTATTTCACAAATAAAAAGCTTATTTGCTAAAGACCACTTGCTTTTGCTGCAACCAGACCAAAGAGGCTGTGCTCAGGAAGCACCAGAGGGCTGGCTTAATTTTATAAGAAAAAAAACTTCTGAGAGTGCTCTTCGTGTTGTACTTCCTCAGTTTGGGACTCCAAGTCTTTCACAGAACTGAGAAGCTTCCCATGGGGCTGCAGCCATCCTGGGGTGCTCGATTGAATGACTTAAGTATCTTTTTTTGGTCTGATTTGTGACTATAACTTTAATTTATTTCCTCCTCTGTAAACCACAGATATGTTTGTTATTTGCAATTACATGGTCAAAAAAAGAAAAAAAAAAAGGGGCTTTATTTGGATTTTTAAGTCATTCTTTCTCTTTGCCTTTGCGTTTGTTGCAATGAAATCCTTTTCTGAGGCTTGTGGAGAGAGCTGGGTTGAAATAGCTTCTCAACAGGACACATGATGGGCAGCAGTGGTGCAATCCCAAGGAAAGGTAGGAATGAAGGTTTTATGGCTTCATTGAGACTGGTGAATGCAACCTTCACCCAGCTAAATTTTTTTACCCTAGAAATTCTCCTATCTTAAACTACCTACAGGAGTTGAAATTCAGTTTCTCTTTCAAAAAAAATCCCCATGATGGGCACATGGTCTGATGATGATGGTCACCATATGAACATACCTCGATTCAGCAGCAAGCCTGCTTATTTGTCATTTAACGCAACTTTTAAATGTTTACACTGAAATTTTCCTGCATGTATTATAGTTTTTCTGTTTTACTTTACTGACTCTGGTAGATTAAATTTTCGTTTTCAGAGTGGGGAGAAACTTGGAGTCCAAAATCAGTCATTAGTGATAAAATAGTTTCAACACATTTAACAAGTGGTCTTTTGTGTTGGTTTCTAATCCATCAGTCTCTTATAAAAGCAGAAAGCTGTGTATTACCTGGATGGTTTCCCTAAGTGCATGAAGCTTATATGAAAGGTTATTCAATGTCCAAAGAAGATGCAGTTTTTGTTTACACAAAAAGCTTTGTTCTTGTAGAATTCTGTTCTGAAGATCGTAGTTACTGACCTCAGCTTTCAAGCGGTGCTGATTTCAGAAATGTCTGATGTTTGGATTTCAGACTGTGGTGGAGTTGTAGGCTCACTGCATGTACCAATGGGCCAAGGAAAAAAAAGTGAAAAAATCAGATTTTTCATGAATATTTTACTAAATTTAAGAAATGTGGCCCCACGATTGCTTTCCTATAATTACTTTCTGCCTGCATGAAAGTAACATATGCCAACATGAAGCCCAGTGGAAAAGGGGAAGGACTGAGTGGGAGAAAATGAAGTTATGTCTTGATCAGTATTTCATCAGCTTGATGATATTTTTATTAGGAAAAGTATTGCACTGTTGCCCCCAAAGAGGCTTCCTTGTGTTTTCAGTTTCTGTCATCTAGAGTTGTTTGGGGAAGGCTGAATACTGGAGAGCTTAAAAATACAAAACCATTAAGATTTCATAAGGAATGGATCATTTTTTGAAAACTCCGTCATCTGCTTTAAATCCTTTTTGTTTCTGAAGCCTGAGTGCTTGGAAGGAAGCTAGGAGCTTCCTAGCTCCAGCTCCTAGCTCCACTTAACAGTATCACTGTTAAGTGATACTGCTGCCTCTGATTTGCTCTGGCCACCTTTCACTCAGGAGAGGAGAAGCTGCGAGCAGGGTCAAATATATCAGAAAGGCCCTTGAGTTAAAGAATTATCGACACTGGGGCCAGGGTGGTCTCCGGGCTGCAGCTGCTGCTGCTGCTGTGTCTGCTTGTCCTGGGTGTGGAGATGATGTGGCTCCAGTCACAGAATCATGTCATGGTTTGGGTCAGAAGGGACTTTCAAAGATCGCCTAGTCAAACCCCCCTACCATGGGCAGGGACATGTTCAACTAGATGAGGTTGCTCAGAGCCCTGTCCAACCTGCCCTTGAATAATTCCAAGGATAGGGCATCCACAACTTCTCTGGACAACCTGTTCCAGTGTCTCACCACCCTCATCATAAAACATTTGTTCCTTGTATCTAATCTAAACCTACCTACTTTCAATTTAAAACCATTACTCCTTGTCCTGTTACTACAGGCCCTGGTAAAAAGTCTTTCTCCATCTTTCTTATAAACCCCCTTTAAGTACTGAAAGACCACAATAAGGTGTCCCAAGAGCTGTCTCTTCTCCGGGCTGAACAGCCCCAGCTCTCTCAGCCTGTCCTTGTAGGAGAGGTGTTCCATCCCTCTGATCATTTTTGTGACCCTCCTCTGAACCTGCTCCAACAGGTCCATGTCTTTCCTGTGCTGAGGACTCCAGAGCTGGACACAGTACTCCAGGTGGGGTGTCACCAGAGCGGAGTAGAGGGGCAGAATCACCTCCCTCAACCTGCTGGCCACGCTTCTTGTTAGGCATCCCAGCCACCCCTGTACACCCTCGGCCCCATCTTCAGTCCAGTTGGGAGCACCTATCCCGCTCTGCTCAGAGCTATGCATGGGGGAAAGTAGAGGAAAGCAGTTTTTCCCCCTTTTTCCTCCCTGGGATGTGGGTTTGATGGAAGCACTCAGAGGCAGCCTGTGCAGGGCTCTGCAGACCATCCCAGTGAGGACAGACCCTCTGCCCCACAGCTTCGACATGTGCCTTCAGGGTTGCCTCTCACCTGTGCTCTCATGTCGGTTTGAGTGCAGCAGCACCCAGACTTTCAGACAGCATGGGGCCCCATGGAAATAATCTGATTTTTTGGGTGGGTAGACTTAATGCTTCTCCCAAAATGCTGTTGTTTCAACATCAAGGCATAACCCTACGATTCTTGGCTTTGGGGTGTGACCTGAATTAATGGACTCAGCCCAATCAGCCTTCCACCGCACCACTGTAAATGAGGAATAAATCAACTACATGAAAAGAGATGCACAGTGTGCAGTAGGCGAGAACTGTGGGGTGCAGGGTGATAGTCCTTCTCCCTGCTACTGCTGTTTGAAATTGAGAATAAAAGGCAGTATCTTAAAAAAAGAAAGTTCTGAAGGTGATGCTTGCATGTAGCTCTCTTTGTTCTGGGTGGTAATACTATATCTCTCAAAGCTGTCTGTACTCCTGATGCCCTTAGATGTTCTCATGCTCTGAAGTCTGAAGGCTTTTGTGCAGCAAAAAGCAAAGGACTGCTTCAGGACTGCAACGCATAGGTCTTTTGGCAGCGTAGGGTTTCCAGTCCTTACGCAGTTAATCATTAGGCTATAGCTAAAGGAAAAGAGAAACCCTTTGCTCATTAAATGGGTTGAAAAGGAATCAAGTTTTGCATAAATCAGGAGATCTATGCAGCAGCATGGTGTTGTCACTGGAAAAATTCACGGGGACCTCAAAGGTAATGGGAACAGCAGCAGCGAGCAGCAGAGGGTTGTATTTAAAAAAAAAAAAAAAGTTTGCCTTTGCTTTTTTTTGGATATTAGAGAAAATTGTGCGGGCAGAAGTAGTGGTAGAGTCTATGCATCTATATCAAGAAAGCTTCTAATGGGTTTCACCAAATATTTTCATGGGGGATTGAGATCATAGGGGAGATAAAATGATACAGCTAGCAAAATACCTGGAGGTTCCTTTGCAAAGGATGGTAAACTGGATTTCTGGGCTTTGAGGGAACAGCCGTGCAGGAGTTATCAGGAAGACAAAGCAATAAATCCAGGATTACTGCTCAGATGTTTGCTGATGGTAAACAGATCCATGAGATGCACAATGGCAGCTGGAGAAGCTGTAAGTACTGGTGCTGGATACAGTGCAAATATCCATGAACTGGTTAAAAAAGCCCCCAAACCCTCAGCGCTTAAACTAGTTCTGCAGGCAGAAGATGTGGAGATGCCAAAATTGGGAGGAGCTTTGATACCCAGCGATGAAAAACTGCTTCCTGAGTTGGAGGCTGGAAGGATGGATTTTGTAGGTTAGAGTAACAGGAGGATGCTGGCTTTCCTATAGCTAACTGTGTTCCCTTTTCACTGGGCGATATTTATTATTTCACTTGGGTTATAACTTCCTCATTGGTGCACGGGGGTGTGGGAGGGTGAAGGAAATGACACTTGCTTTCTTTGCAGGACGTTTCAAAGATCTGCAGATTAAAGGCTGGCTGTAAGAGCTAGGTGTTACCGGAGACGGTAGAAATAACATGCTTCAGAGAAGATTCTTGCAGGTACGTCGGGTGAAACCTGAAACCTGGCATTTGGGGTGCGGCAGAGGAAGATTGCAACCTGGCCAGTTTTGCTTTGTAATGTAACACACCGTGGAAAAGGGCCTGTTGCTTTTTTTAACTTTTTTTTTTTTTTTTTAACCTTGTAGTGGCTCAGTGGTTTTTGGCACTCCCAAGCTGTTGCTCCTGCCTGGTGTGAGTTGAAGGTAGCTGTGCTTTGTTTGCATGGTTGTCTCCAGAGCCCTGTTTCCCTTCACACAGTCGCAATCAGGCAGGAAACATGTTTCTTGTCCGCTGAGCCAGCCTGGTTTTCTCGACAGCAAAAGTTCCCTCCTTGCCTTCTCCCTGGGTCCTGCTGGGAAGGTCTACAGCTCTGCTTGCCGCCACAATTGTCTGTGCAATTCTTCCAGAGTGATATCAAGCCAAAGCTTTCAGTCACTTAGCCTCACCTGGCTCTACACAGTGCTCCTTGTAGTTTTTCTACCTTACACCAAAAAAAAAAAAATCAAGCACCCTTGCCTGCTTCTTTTCGTATCATTGTACAAAATGTTGTTGTCACACCCACCGGCTTCCTTTTAGGTTTTGCCCAGTGCTGGACTCTGGGCGCCTTGAATAAAGCGTTTTATGCTGGGACGTGGCAGCGGCAGGCTTTCCTACTGGCATGACCAGACTCTCAATGTAACATTCAGAGCTGTAAAATACTCCCTGACAATAGCTGGTGTTGTTCAAAGAGCAGCATAAATAATCAAGGGTGGGTTGGTTTTGTTTTTTTTTTTTTTTTTGCAAGAAGAATAACATCTCCCTGGGCTGGCTGGGGAGGTGGAAGGCTGTTTGCATGCACAGTGCTGTGGGGGAAGTGTTGTAGCATGGAGGGGAATCTCAGGAAAGGGGTGACATTGCGAGGGGTTCTTTAGGTTGTTATCTGGAAGGTTTTCAAAATCGTGGCACTGGAATGTCTCTTAAATGAGGTGTATACCCATTTTTACACAGAATAAAATAATTCCATCATCCAGATTTTTGTGTGTTTGTAGTACGACAGGCTGAATTTCTGGCACAAGCTTTAATTGCTGATGGGATACATGGGAAAATAGGCTCATAGGGTGCTTCAGGTGGTGGGATGAGGCCTCAGGAGGTCTCCAGTCCAACCTCCTGCTCCGTGCAGGGTCAGCTGTGAGGCTGGACCAGGCTGCTCAGGGCTTTATCCAGCTGGGTCTTGAAAACCTCCAAGGATGGAGATTGCAGAACCCCTCCAGGCAACCCATTGCCCTGCTTGGCTGACCTCATGGTGGAAAAGCTTTTCCCTACAATGTGAACATCTCATTTCATCTTCTGCCCATTGTCTCCTGTCCTCCTACCATGCAGTCCCGTGAAGAGCCTGGCTCTCTCTTCTCCTTGACCTACTTGGAGATGCTGGAAAGCTGCTAAGCCCCCTTTCTCACCTGCTGCTAGTAGCTGAGTGTGCCCAGAAAGAAAAAGGAACAAATATATCTGTATTTGTGTGGCTACCATGTACCTCAAGTTTTTCCTTGTCTTTCCATGTGCACCTGGGTCTGTTCCACCTCCATTGTACTCATAGATCAAAGCAGGGGGCAAAAGCTTTTCTATCTTCATGTAATCTCTGGTTTTCTCAGCTAAATTACAATTAAAAGTAAAAATAAAAATTTGTTGAAGAAGCTACCAAAAATCTGAATTAGCAATTCAGTGAAGCTTGGTCCCAGGTCATTAGCCCATGTGTCTGGTGACTCTCCTCTTATGTATTCCCAAGATTTTTTGCTTGTCTTTGAATGTCTTGGCATTCATTGATTTTAGTGCAGCTAATGGGTGATGTGGTACTAGCATCATTTTGGCAATTAGGCAGCTTTTTGGTGCTGTCACCTGCATATGGGGCAGAGCAACTGCTGATTTTATCCTTTTCTCTTCAACATGATTCTTCTGTTCTTTCTTGTAATTCTTTCAAAAAATCCAGAATGTCAGCACTAGAGCAGCTTCTTTCTTAGTAATTTCTCCAATACTATGGAAATAAAGCACTGAAATAAATGTATTTTGTACAGTTAATATGCAGAGAAAAAAGCTTTTGTGCATCCTTTAGACTGAAGCTGACCCCAACCTCATCTATTGAAATTGCATCTTTGTAAAAACTGATTTAAATATGCTTATAAAAAAAATATTCTAAAACTAAGCTTAAATTGAAAAAACCCCTGCAGTAGTGGTGTCCCTGCGCAGACTTTGCTCAGCACGTGACGTGGGTATGAATGAGCCCTGGCAGTTTTGTTTCCAGGCTGGATTAGGCACAGTTGCTACTGGTTACTGCACAGCCTGGCTTGGTGAGGCTCTGCCGTCAGGGCCACTTGCCTTTCCTCTCCAAAAGAATGCCAAGGCTTGGGAACCCAACAGGGTGGTGAGACGTGCCCTGAGCAGGTGGTGTTGGAGTTCGGCTGCGATCTTCCCAGCCCACACCTGTACAGCATCCCTTAATGTCACTTACTGGGTTTTTAGATGCTTAATGGTCCTTTCACCTCCAACAGCATCCAGAGGTGGCTTTTGCTTCTGGGATTTGCTTTGAGTTGAAATGTTCTTAGGTTTTTGGGTTTTTTTAAAAGCCTCTTTACAGGATTGAAACCCCATGAAGTCTGGTTTTCAGCAAAGATGCAGTTTGGTTTTTAGCTCTGGCTCTTGCACAGGCAGTTGTCAGTCCCAGAGCAAGCGATGGTGGATTTTTTTTAGATGTAAAACAAAAGCAGCTTATGGTTGGCGTGTACTGCTTTCTGCTGTCAAGAGTGAAGTGGCAGCCTTGTTCTCAGCCCATTCCCATCCTTGCCTTTCTATGAGTCCATTGAACTGGCTCATGTCAATCAATGATGCTTTTAAAACAAACGCGTGGGATAAAGCTGCAAAATCACTCCTGTGTCAGCTCTGGAGTGGTGACTGCAGAGCTTGGTTTGTTGATGTACAGCCGTACCCATGTGCAATCATTTTTGTGCAATCATTTTTGCTTGTTTGAGGTGTGGCAGGAGACGTAGTAGGGATGGTTCAGGCAGAGATACCAAAGGGCAGGATGACTTCAAGTGCCTCATGTCTCAGTGCTCTGATCTGCAGCAGAGCTCAGGTTATTTTCCTTATGAAAATAATCCAAATCTGGGAGCTCCTGGATCCCATGCACACTGGTCTGATAAAACCAGCCTTAAACTGCAGCCTTGCTTAGTGGAATGGGACACAGTGGCGTGTAGTCCCCTCCAGAAGTAATAACTGGGAGCTCCCGTGTATGGTGTACTCAGATGTTAATCTGGTTGCATGGCTAAAGCACACGGTGACATCTGCGCAGAGGATGCCTTTCACTGTGGGGAGATCTCCCCTCCCGGTGCTGACCTGCCTGTTGCAGGCTAAGCAGAACGCATTCAGGTTTTATTTCACCCTGGCAGCATATTTTAAAATAAGGCTGGCAAAAGCAGTGGAATTGAGAAAAGAAAAAAATATTCTAACAGTGTCAAGTATTGGAAGTGTTAGAGCAGCATGGGGGAAAATGCAAGGTTATGGAAATAATAAGAGGTGGCTTTTGGGCCGCAGTATATTTCAGAGAAGGCTCAGTGACTGAGAACACCTTTATGAAAATTAGGCATTTGGAAGAAGTCCTTGAAGGTGAGCTGACCTCCTTGTAACAGGCTGCGTGGACACAAAACTTGCAGACAACTTCCCATCTCTGAGTTCACTCCTGAAATAAGGCTGACCTCACAGCCCAGAAGTACTGCCTGGAAAAGGAGAACAACATGACTCCAATAAATGAGTCCTAGGTTTGGTTGTATGGACCACAGAAGCTGCTTGCTTTCAATGGTTTTCTCAGATATTTGTTCATATTTCTTTATCATCGAGTGCTGTGCTTGAGTGAAACCACCAGGTACCTTGCTTCAGTTGATGTTACTGCTGTGGGTAGCTCTCAAGGCAGCATTGCCACCAGGGACCAAGCTTGTCGTCTTCTCTATTGCCAGTGAAATTCTCAGCCCTTCCAGAGTGATGACCTCCAAGTTATACCTATATACCTGGAATTATTCCTCAAGCCGTGTTGTGCAATAGGGAGCGTGATTCCACATGTGTTTTATAAAAGCAGAAGAGGATTTTGGGTGTTGTGTTGGAAAATCAAAGCCCTATTTGGGGGAACTTGCGGTCTGACTATCCAGTTGGACAAGCATGATTTCCCTGCAATTAAAATATACTCTACCAGAATTTTAATCATGCCAGTCTCCATAAGTGCGTTTTAACTCTTTAGGAGTGTGCAGGGTTTCTGAGCCACCGTCACTCTCCTGTTTAAATGATACAGCCTCAAAGGAAAATAACAACTTTGAATGTGTGTGTGCATCACCTTCTTATTCCTCTAGAAAGCTTTTACAACTGCCATGTGTCACCTGGGACAATCCAGAATATTTCTGTACAGCTCAAGGATGTCTTTTCTTCCCCGCCTGCCTTCTTGTAGCTTCCCCGTCCTGCATGGAAGTAGGGATCTCCCTCCGAGCAGAGTTTTTACCCTTATTCAGCTCAGAAGTTCCTTTGCATCTTTAAGGTTGGCAGTGTGATATCTGTAACAACTTGGCACTTTAATTCTGTTTTCTTGTCAGGTTTTGCTGGCACTTACGTGCTTGAAAGTATGGCACTTTCCTAACTGAATTCAATCAGAACAAACAGTGTATACAGAGGGAACTTCCAGTTTATTGCATATATCAACAATATTGGAGAAACAGCTGTTCAGATCAGGAAAAAGGCCCTGAAAATCATTATGTCATTTATTGGAAGCAAAATAAAAGAAATGATCTGCTGATGCTTCAGGTATCAGAGACACAGAAGAGGTTGTTCAATTTTGTTTTGTTATGGTATTGTGAGAATGCAAGTGCACTTAGTCCCAGCTGGAGCTGCTGCAAAACCTGTACCCTGGAAATGCTGGAGGCTTTGCTGTTGATTTACATGTATGCAGACTCAAACCCTGGGTGTACGCTTGCTTGCAGATTATTATTTCACCATCAGTGAAAGTTTCTGCAGCAAAACCTTCATTTGACTAGACAAGATTTAGGATAGTAAGGCAAACAGGGATAGATTAGGATAAAACAATTTGGTTTTGTTAATGCTGCAGGCTAGTAGTGGAAATAGAAAATTAATATCCTTTTTCCCAGGACACTGTCTTACCTGGAGCATGTACCTCCCCTAAGAGGTGGTAGATGGATTTCTTTGTGTTTCCTTAGGCTTGTGAAAAGTCTGGGATTTGGGAAAGAGCAGCTACATATCTCAAGAGTTAGATTTAGATGTCTCACGGTAGCCTGTCTTTTTAATGCCTGCTGCTGATGCTTCTGCTAGGCTGGACCCATCAACACACAGGGTCTTCTGACTTTGTCCTGGACCCTGCAGCAGCCGGGATAAGTTTCACTGCTCAAGGGTCTCCATCAGACATGGTGGTGAGAATATGCCTTAGCTACACTTGGTCTTAGAGGCAAAGCCAAGCTCCTGCTCTTGCTCCAGTGCCTTCTGCTGCCAAGCCTGGAAGATTGTCTCAGGCACCAAGTGCCTGACCATCATATGACCTACAGAAACATGTTTCACTTCCTTAGTGCCTAATGCACCAAAGAGCATGATCTATGGGGGGAAAAAACTACATTTACCCTTGCCAGAGAAGCCTCTTCCATGCAAATCAGCTGCTTAATCTGTCACCGTCGTGCTTCCCACACGCCCTCCCTCTGCAGGTTTGTCCAGTGGATGGAGCGGGAGCCTCTGAGTTGACTTTCCATGGGTATAAGTTCCTACGCTTCTAACCAAGGCAACTAATTTGCCACAGAGCATCCCATCATGGCGGGTGCGATGCTGAGAGCTGCACTGGCTGCCTAAAGCAGTATCTGGTCCAGCGCTTGATGTAGCTGCTGCCAATCATCCTACTTATAACTTAGAGACTTTCAAATTTGTCTGCACCAGGGTTTCAGAGTTTGCAATACTAATGCCGAGGGTGTTGGTGGGGGTCTGAGTACTTGGCACCTTCACTGCTAATTTTTTCTTTTAAAGATTAGGTAATGAATTGTATTGAACAAATCATGTAAGATAGGAATGTGATAATCTGTGTGGAGAGGCAGTCCTGGTTGGAGGCTTTCTTTTGCTTGGGTGAAGGACCTGAGCAAATATGAACTGAAAATGTGTGGGTTTAAATAAAAAACCAAACCCAACCATTTAAAGCAGCATTTTGTATTTTTAAACAAAAAATGCCATGGCTGGAAAGGACTTCCAGAGAACCAAATAGTTTATTTTACTGCTGGAGCAGGGTCTCCACTAATGAAACAAAGCAGAAACCCCTGAAGAAAACCAAGCCCTCTTGTGTTCCATCATCTGAAGACTGCAGGAGATCACCATGATGGATTAAAGCATAGCCCTACAGCTGCACGCAACATCTGGCACCACAGCTCGGTCAAAGATTTTCCATCCATGAGGAGGTCTTGTCCATGACTTTTGGCTCCACTTCCCATCTTCAATATGTCCAAAGGTTACAAAATTCCCATGGCAGCACTCCTTGTGTGACGTTGCAGGGATCCTGCTATCAACATGATGAGTCTCACAGGTTTTGTCCTGCCATCCACTGTATCCCTCCAACAGAAACTCTTGCAGAAAAGAAATCGGGTCCTGGGTCTTTGACTGTTTGGGGGAATTTGGGTGGTACGGACCCGGAGATGGCTGCTCCAGGGCTGCATCTCCAGAAATTTGCCTTATAACCCCTTTGTAATGTAATAGCAACCTTAACGAGATGCTTGATGCTTTTAAACACACATAAAGATTTTGTGCTGTAATTCTCCTGTTCCTTAGGTCCACTGAGTCACCATGGACTTCAGTGGTGTTTGAGGGCGGGGGGGTCTGTGTCAAAATTCTGAATTTTATCCTGCCTAAAAGCTACAACAGGGCAAACACTATTCTTTGGTGCACAGTGCTGAGCGATCCACAAGAAATAAAAGCCTGTTTCTGCAACGTGCGAAGGGTCAGTCCCTTGCCTTTTTAGAGTTACTGCTAGGGCAACCCCTATTATATGTGGGTGGGTGTTCTTTCAAGCCATTTATAAATAAACAGAAGCAAAAAAAAAATGTTGATGGTTCCTTGTTCTGTATAAAATTGAGTGGATTTATTAGCAAACTTTATTTTGACATTGAATCTAAAATCAGAGCCTGATAGTCAAGCCTGGAGGTGAAATTCTTCCATGAACACACTGAAAAGGTTCAGTGCCAGTGCCAGCAGTGAAAACCCTTTTTCCTTTGGTCTCTGATGCTATGGCTTAATTTTTTTTTCCCCCAAGTTCAGCTTTCGCTTTCGTTAAAAGCCTTATTCTGCACTATCGACATCTGCTGAGGGTTTGTTTGACATTCAACCACAGCAGGACCAGGTCGGGGTGCCGCAGAGGTGTGTAACAGGGCATCCTGATAACTGATAACAGATCTGGTGGTGCAGACCACCGGTTCTCAAAGAGGGGCCAGGGCTGTTGCATTAACCCTGAGCCCAACCAGAAAGGTGTTGGGGAATCCAAGCATTAATGACAGCCATAAAGGAGCCATTGGTTTTTGAGCAGCATGACTCGCTGTAGCTCTGAACTTGCGACCCAGAGGAGAAAAGCACAATATCCTGACTACAACAATGTTGTATTTATATCCAAAGCTCAGAAATCCATCTGTGCGGAGGAATGAAGAACATCCTATTGCTGTCTGAGGCTATAACCATTTTTAGAAATCTGGCTGGCGCTGTTTTCTTGGGTTGCTTCCTAAAGGGTCGTTCAGTGTCCCTGCTCCAGCTCCACCGCCTGTGTGCTGAGAAGTTGCAGCCGAAACTGCCGCTTGACTCCATCCACGCAAGCTGCATTGCATGGATCTGCCTTAAAAACAGCTCCTGATCATCTTCGAGCGGCTACAGCTCTGCCTGATGAATTGGCAGTCTTTGGGCTGGGGTTTGGTGAAATGATGGGGAGGAAAACCCAATGCATTGGTCGCGAAATTGAAACCTTTCTTGGTAGGAACAAGGAGGTTTCCATCATGGTGAATTGCATTTGTGTGCAGAGCAGGTGGTGGCAACACGGTGCATGGCTGCATTTCTGGTATTGGGCTGGTGTGTGAGTAAGGAATAGCCCATGTATCCCCTTCATCAGACACAGAAATTCCTGAATTCAAAAGCAGGCAAGTCAACAGCCTGATGGGGATGTGGGATATTTTTTTCCAAAACAGTTGGGGAATCTAGGGATAAGAAGCATGAATACGTTCGCTATGTTCATTAACTCCCAAAACATATAGGATATGGCCAAGCCTCTTGTAAATAAGTTGTATGTCCTGACAGCCCTGTTCAATGAGTGGCTCAGATTAGCACGCCTTCCTGAAAACAGAGCCAGCCCCAAGCCAACAGCAGAAATTGGCCTCATCGGCAGCACGTGTGGTGCTACCGTGTTGTCTGCCCTGTGGCAGCTCGTGTCCCCATTGCCCTGCTAAAAATCCCATGTCTTTTTACCCCTTCTGAGCAGCTCCGAGCAAACCCGGCCTGTGCAGAGGACAACTGAGTTGTGCGAATGGTTTTTTTTTTCCCTCCTTCATAAGTATGTTTATTCATTAAGGAAGTCAAAAGAGGAAGAGGAATAAAAAGAGTGCAAATGTTTTGCTAGTTTAGAAATGAGACCTCAGGAACTGGGCTGTACATTGCCCTGTGTATGATGCATTCAGCAGCTCTAGCGTCCCTGGCACGGAGCTCAGGAACGCCGATATGCCTGTCCAAGATGCGTTCAGGTAGGGTCACAGCTTGCTTACATATCTACTTATATCCATATCAGCCCATATGCCAATATTTGACTATCAGATCATCACTGATGAATGCCTCTCGCATATAGTTGTGCATCTGCTGTCTTTCTGAGACGTGGCTCTTGGGGTCAGTGGCCACCCCTGCATGACTGTGTTTCTTTTTTTTCCCCCAAGTACATCACTTCAGTTTGTAGAAGATGCCTCTTTTCAAGCAACTTTGCTCTATGTCCTTGCATATTCCAGTTTTCTTAAGAAACAGCGAGACAAATTTTGCAAGCACCAGGAAAAGATAGCGGGGTGCTCCTGGACGTGCTGCTGCACCAGGACTTGGGCGTCAGCCCTGCAGCCCATCCATGGGAGCAGAGCTGGAAGGTAGCTTGGAAAATGCAAGGGAATGATTTCTACATGCACACACAGATATGGCGAGGAAAGGAAAGCAGCAAGATTTGCCAAGGGAAATGGTCTTGTTATGCACAGCGTATTTTCTTTATGTATCTGTTGTGTCCTCCCGCCCCATTCAGGATGCATTAATTGAGTTTTGAAGATCTGAACCCATCTAGTTTATCTCTGGGTGTGTTGTGGCTGCAGGCTGTTATCAGGTGTGTCGCGGTGAGTGAAACCCATTCAAACAAAACCCTTTCATGTAAGTTTGTGCATGATACACTGGGCTCGTGTTTAGCCAGGGTTTGTTGTCTGCACTGGGGTGGAATAGATCCATGATTAATGCTGCTACAGGAAAACTGATTATTTTTTGGTCTTTAATAGATTATTTTGGGGGATGGAAATCCTAGGGTGGTTTAGTATAGGTGAGTGGTGGTTAGAAACATTCAGATACATGAAGATGTATAGAAGTACCAGCACCAAAATTAAGGTGTCTGCTTATTAGAATCATAGAATCATTTAGGTTGGAAAAGACCATCAAGTCTAACTATAAAATTAGTTGCCTTGGTTAGAAGTATAGGAAAGCTTTACCTTCTGAAAACTGCCAGCTTGTTCAGTTGTCAGGGAAGCAGCCAGATGCTTTCTTTGCTCTTGATTGCTCGTTTAGCTTTGACATGCTTTTTGCTGAGATGAAAGGAGAAACATCAACAGGCAAAACTGCAAGAACTGCTGGCATTTGTTGCTGTCATGTCTATGTGCTGGTACTGCCAGTACGGTAAATAGTCAGGTAGAGTAAATAGGCTGGATTTTTTAAATTCTTTTTTACAAAAAAGGAGATAACGATTGGATGCTGTCCCATTTTCAGACTAGGAATTGTTTGCCAGACTTGAATTACAGGAATTGCCATAGCGAGGCAGATCAGTGCCTTGTGCCATTAACTCAGAGCTGGTGGGGCCAGGGCAGTTTCACACACTGGGGCCCTGCGTTGTGCTCCCTTTAGAAACAACTAAAGAAACTGCGATGGAAACAAAACCAAATTGGTCTTATGCTTTAAGGGGAAATAAAACAGTGAAGAATAACTTTATTGAACTTGCGTTTTTTAAATCTTGCTGTATTCCCTTCTTAGCAGAAACTGTTCAAACTGATGGTATAGTATTTTCCTTTTTTGAACTGATTTGCTATGGAGAATCTTTGAAGAAAACCTTTTCGTATAGTTTTGGCTTAGTTGCAATGCAAAACTGGTCTGCTGGTGACAGACTTAAACTAATTATCACCAAAGGGTGGAGAGAAGAGTTTCTAAAGCTGCTGCTGTGACAAGGTATTCAGTGTTCAGAGGGGCTTGGGAATTACTAAGGCACTGATGCTGGCCCATGCCAGTATCCATATTACTTTTCAGGGAGGGAGAGAGGAGTTTGCTTTCACTGCTAAACTATTTAGGGGGGATTCTGCTTAAAGATGGGGGTGAAAGAAAACCACCACCCAGCCACTTGTGCTGGAGGGAAGCTGCAGAAGAGCAGAAGGAAGCTGAAGGAAGCAGGGTTTTTTGCTTTGTGCCTTGCTAGTTCCTTTGGCCCTGCAGCTGGGGCAGCTCAGTTTTGCTCCCTGCTCTTGCTGCTTATGGAACATCCCCCGATTCCTGTGTGCCCCTGCCCTTTGAGTATTTTCGTCCTTTCACCTTTGTTTTCCCTTTCCTGCAATAACTCCATTTTATCCCTACTTCCTTTGCCTTGGGTTGAGTTTGAGGTGCTTGCTGTGCCTTCTTGTAAACAGGGTTTGTGGCTTTGATCGTCTATCCTCCAGGTACCTCTGCAGGATTTTGTAATATTTTCAGCCTGGGAGGTCTGCAAGGCATGGCTTGTCCCTGTGCCGCAGCCGGGTGGCTTCCGGGTGCTGCTGTAAAAACCATCTCTTGATATTTATAAGGTCGAAGCAGCAAAGAAATGCAAAAGTACAGGAGCACTGAGGTCAAAGGCATTAAAAACCTTTCACCTGGGCATCTGTTTCTGGGTGGGTTTGGTATTTAAGCACTGTTATTCTCTGAAAATTGATTATTTTTACTTTGTGCTGTATAGAGCGTATTGTATTTGCTCACACCTGTGGCACAGTGAGTTATTACCATATGGTTTGCTCAAAATTGGGGTTTTTTTAACGGTTTTAGTGGTAGGCTAGCACTTGGTGCTCTTCTGCTGTATGTTTTTTAGACAGGAAAAGTGCCAGCACGTCTGTCAGAGGAAAAACTCTTAGCTGGATCCTGGAGAATAAACCAAGCTCAAATTTCCTCTGAAGGGAGAAAGCTTAAGTCCCACAGGTAGGATTTGTCATTGTAATGATCCCCTTTGGCAGCTAAATTAGTGACTAGTTCTGGTAGGAAAATTGAATGACATCAAGAGCATCCCCTATTACCCATAAGGAGGAGGGAGGTGCGGTGCAACACCGGGTCCACCCCCAGTTCACGGAGCTGGAGCTGAGCATCACCAGCAGCTCCACAACACTGTCCCCTGTACAGGGACACCAACCACAGCCCTGCAGGCATTCAGGGCTCAGGCTGCAGGATACCATAAGATACCTAAAAAAATCCATGTTTTGGTAGGAGACCCTGAAGGTCTACCTTGATAATTACCTACACTAGGTAGATCTGCTCGTGTATGGCTATTTAGCTGAATCTCAAATAGGAGAAGCTGTTGCTTTGCAGTTTATTTGTTCCTCCGTTATCCTTGTTCGTTCAATTGGTAAGATTTAGGTGTTTTTTTTCTTTTAGGACAGGGATCATAAGGGATACCCTGTGATACATCCCCGGTCCTGGCAAGCATCCCGGCCTCTGTTGCAATTCAGGTGGGGCTTGGAAGGGGTCAAGTGCAGCGGCTCTGGTTTTTGTGAGGACGACTTGTTTATTCGTGTTAGGTTTGATAAAACAAAGTGCAGGAGATTCGAGTCTCCTGCTCTTTATTTGTTTTGCATGCACCTTGATGTTTGTACCACGGTGTACTTTTCTAGCAGCCTCCCTCTGCCCCCATCTATAAATCGACCTGTTTCATGCATCGCAGGGGAAGTTAGGATGCGATGTTTAGGAAGTAAAGTTTTTTTTTAAGTTGAATATTATAGCTTAGAAAAGAAACCAGGATTTCAGACAAAGCAAATTCCAACAGGTCTCCTCGCCCTTTCTCTATTATTTAGGCTTGCTTTGGGTCGACGTGCGGCCATACCTGCCACAGCAGGATGCCAGCGGAGTACCAGCCTTTTGAGATGCAGCAAGCTCACTTGCAGCACTGTCCCAGAGAATTGTGGCAGATTGCAAACACGCTCTGCTCAATCATACCATGCCAATTAGCATAATGATGCTGCCTAATTTATGTGCAAATTGCCCTAATTTATGTGTATCGATACATATGATTAAACCAGGCATGGGTGGAGTGGGGTTCAGTCTCAACCCAACCAGGGAAGCGTAAAGCTGCATTCACCCTGCTGTGTGAAAGGTCTGAAATTTCTTCTCCATGTTATTAAAATATGGAGCTTTGTGTAGTTTTACTCCTGCATCTCTGGCAGCATGAAGGGGTGTCAGGCAGGACTAAACTCATAGCAGGAGGTAGGAGAATAAAAGATTCCTGTGTTGAGATTTGAATGGATTAAAGGCAGCTTTAATTTACCTTGATACACTTGGCTTTCAGGTGGATTACACAGGCAGTGGTATTTGGGGCTGTCTAGCCAACTAATACCTGCCTTACTTTTATTTTAATTATTTTAATAAGAGATGGAGGAGTCCTATAACTGTAGGCCACCTTTGCCAACCCCAGATCTTGAACATTTTTGTGTGTAATGTTTTATACCATTAACGTCTCGATTAACAAACCTGCTGTCGTTGCCTGAAGTCCCACTTAGTGCGGCCATTCCCAAATAACTTTCTCAGCAGGGTTCTTCCAAAAGAGACCTCTTAGTTTGTGAGCTTGTATTCCTCCTTTTTATAAAAGCAATGGTGTTGTGCCGTAAAATTGTTCCATAGCGAGCAGGATGATCCAGCACAGAAATGTGCAGCTTGAATGAATTTCTCATTTTGCGTGCCTGCTGGTCCACCATGTCCACCTAAGTATTCATTCCCATGACTTTAAGTATGCCCGTTTACTACAGAGAGTGGCACAACCTGGCTGCAGAGGTTTAGCAGCTTTAACGTAGTGGGTAAAACAGGGTACCAGGCTATGAATTGGGTTTGGGCTCTCCTACCAGCATGGTCACTGACCTTCTGCTTGAGCTATTCTGGGAGAGAAGAAACACCAAGGATGGCACCTTTCTCATGGTCCTGTCCAACTTTTTGTAGGTACTGTTTGCACATGTAATTGTGTTTTCAGGGAGGGAATATCCTACAGTTCTTTATAGCTCATGGTAGGGCTCTGACCACAGCTGAGGTGTCAGGACACTGGTGAATTAGGAGAAGCTGTTCACTCCCAAGCACATAACTCACCATCCTTAGTGTTTTCCTGTCTGTTGATGGGAAGCCAACAGTAGAGCTGCAGTTTTGAGGCTCCCAAGCTCTGTGAGATAAGCTGCCCCTATTATTTGTTCAGCATGGTTGAACTCTCTCCTGGCATTAACTTGCACTCCGCCAGTCTATGGTCCGTCCCTTGGACCAGTCCATCTTCAGGGGATGGAGGCTGCAGGTGAGCTTGCAAGCATGCAGCTCTTAATCTTCTATTTCTTGGTTTAAATAAAAACACAATCACAACCAATTCACCTGGGCTTCTTACCAATAAAACTGTTTTGTTTTGTGAATCTAAAATACGAGAACACAAGGTAGACCTTCTATTTCACCTTGCTTGCAAGGTTTGCAAAGGAGTCCAATCTTTCAGCACAGCGCTGTACTGGAAGACACTTGGCTGCAGAGTCCAAGGGTCTCTTTCATAACTGAAGCTCTTTCAGAAGCAGCTTTATGTTACAGCATTGTCCAGAAACGCCTGGATCATGTCAGTGTTGGATTTCCCAATGCTGCCGGACTTGAAAAACTTAATTTTGGCTGTAGAGAATAGAAGCTCCTTCCTATAGCCAGTATGCCTTCCTTACTGTTGATGTGCTATAACAGCATATGCATTTACCTGGTTAAATTGCTTTCATCCAAACATATACAACTAACATATACAAATAATAATTACAAATAGTAATCATACTATTCCCAAGGCCAGTGGGTTGTAGCCACGGCTTACCACAGTCAGCTGACTGCACCGGATCCTCAGGATACTGTGTTTTCGGAGGATTATCTGGCAAGCGGATTACATTGCTGGCACATTAGGGCACAGTGCGGTCGGGGCACAGCAGATGAGTGGAAAGGCTTGTGTGTAGCCAGGGCTTAAACAGCTGAATGTGGGACACGCCACCTTCTTTCAGTTCTGTCATACGTTTGCACTTTGGCAATTGTGTTTCTTCTACACACGGGCCATATGACTAATTTCTAAGAACAGATGTGGATGTAAGATATTCTTGTAAGCATTTATAACGTAAGATGTTTCTACTCTTACATACTGGAGCGACTTGAGTGCACGCCTGCACCACGCTCCTTACCTGTCAAAAGGAATGAGGTTTATGAGTCACTGCAAATCATGCATCATGAATTACTGTCTTCTTCTGGTATGGATCTGTTTTTACAGCCATCTGAAGACGCAGCCTGCTCTGAAACCTATTCGAACATGTTGCATTGACTTTTATAAGCTTTTATAAGCTCTTTTGTTTTCATTCTGCCTTTGCATTTGCTTTTTTTCATTACCTTCTAGCATATATTTTTTCTTCAGCAAGATGTTGGCCTCATCCTGGAAGGAGCCGTGAGCGTACACTGCATGTGTCTTGCTCCAAGCTTTGTAGAAGCTCAGCTTCATTGCCGTTTCCCTTTTAACTCTCAGATGATACTAATAATGGCAGTCTTTTGTTCCATCAAGGCTTTCTAAAGCTGAAGGTGAATGCAAAGTCTTGCAACTTTTCATGCACTTCTCAGTACTGTCCAAGGCTGCGCTTTGAATCTGGCAGCTTTGTGAATGAAGGAATAAATTGACCATGAAAATATTGACAGCACAGTTGCTTATGCCAACTTCCTGATTTGGTCTCGTAAAATTTACCCCTTCGTTTTAAATGCATATAGCTAACTGAAGGATGGAAGGACCTCATCCCCATTGCACAGGGAGGAGAGGACAGGCTGGAGGCTGGACTGTGTTTCTGCAGCCCCCAGACCCCTCTGCCCTGAGACAGCAGTGTTGCTGGGAGGTGTTGGGAAATGCTGGATTGTAAGGAAGAAAACACAAGTGGTACAGGGAGACCAGTGAGTTCAGCACCTTGTCAGTTGGGTTGCTTGCTTTGAGCCAGAGTCAAGAGAAAGCAGATGCCTCAGCCATTCTCTGGTTGCCTTAAAAAAGAAATATCGGGAATGTAACCCAGCTCTCCTCCTCCCTGCCAGATCCAATGTCTTTTTAATCTGCTCTCTCTCAGCTTCTCTTAAAATGGAAGTTGCTGGATGCTGGTGGTCTGCTCGGGTTAAGCAGCGATTCTGGCAGACTTCAGAGCAGACATGATCTCCAAGTCTCATTGCTTTGAAGCTCCTGGTTCTATCACATTCAACTAAATCAGATTTTTTCTTCTCTGTGGAGGTAAAAATCAGCCTTGTGCGCCCATCTGATTGAAGTGCTGAGACTTGTCTAATTGAACAAGTGCTCGAGTCAACACTTGAGTAGGATGAAAAGCAGCAAGGAGATCACCCAGGGATTATGTCTGAGCTCCGCAGCTACTTGGCACTGACAGAGCAGATGGCTGGGTCACATCCTGCCCAAGGCTGGGGAGAAAAGATGTCAATAGGAAAAAAATATTAATTTGGTTAAATATATTCAACTCTAAATCTAGAACTGCTTCAGGTCTCTAATTTCATAATTTATAGCATCAGCCCAGAAGATGGGATTAGTGAAAGGAGGGGTTGGTTCTGCAAACTCCTGCAGGGAGCCTGCTGCTGCCTCAAAGCTGATGTAGGTAAAAAATATTTTGGGAGGGAGAACAGAGATGCAGAGAGTGGGAGCCACTTGGCTTGTCATGTAAAAGTGGGGATCAACTGGGAACAGTCTTGACTTCACAAGTGAACCATGAGCCCCTGCGGTGTGGCTTTGCTGATGGAGTGAGGAACCCACGTCCAAGAGCTGGTGGGGAGGGAGGCGCAAGAACATCACAAACATACTGCAGGTCACCTGAACCGCAGGGGCAAGCTTCAGCCTGTTCCCTGTAGGACTGCACTTGATCCTACAGCCAAAGTCTGTGTCCAGAGACATCAGGCTTGGAGAATTCTGCTGGTGGCTGTGTCACTGGTATGTGGCCATCAAAAGTCCTGGTGACTGCAGTGTGGCTTTCTGACCGCTTTCCTTGGGATGGGAATAAATGAACATACAAGGAACTGCTTTTTCAAATGCCCCAACCGCTTGTGTCTGGGTAAATACTCACTTGTAGGAGCCCAAGGCAAATATGATGCCTTCACTATGATAAAAATTATCTACTTCTTCTAGCTGTGAACCTTCCTAACCTTTACTTTACTTTACTTTAACCCAAACAGCAGTGCATGTATCAAGTGAAGCTGTGAACGTCAGTCTCCTCATTTGTAATTGCTGCTGCTGGCCTGTAATCACCTGCTGCAGCCTCTGCCCAAAAGCACTTTTAACCCTGGAAGTTCCTATGATTTTACCTTCTGTTTTTGAAAGTTATTTTCAATTTTTCAAGTGTGTCTCTAGCTTGAGCAATAATGAAAAGGTGCATTTTACATATAGGTAAAATGAACTGGAATCACCTTGCTGACAGCAGTAAAAATACTGTTTTCCAAAGATGTTGGTGAATTTAAACTCTTTGGTTTTAAAAGCTTGTTTTTTGGTTTGTTTGCAGGGGGCACCACTGGAAGAACCTTTATGGGGTCCTAATGACATGCAGGTGGATGATTTACTTATGATAATTAAGGTAGGAAGAAGCATTGTTAATTTTGGCATCTTGGCATTTGTTCTCTCCTTGAAATAAAATCGTGCTCACCGGTGGCCGGCCAGTCGTCACTCTGTTTTAGAGTTCAGTACACAACGATGGCAGTATGGAGCAGCACACGGCCAAGACATTAACTTGGTGTGTTAAAGTGTCACTTTAATCACAGAGGAAAGGGAAATCTTATTTAAGAACTACCTGGGAACATAACTAAGTGGAAAAAATCCAACTTCCTCCCCCAAAGGATAATAAGGTCTCTGTTGGTGCAGAGTTGGAAGGGGCATGACTCTTATTTGACAGCACTCAGCACAGGGATTTTTTTGTTCTGCTGAAACATAGTGGTTGAGAAGGAATTTGGGTTCTAACTTGCCGTCTCAAAAAAAAAAAAACAACCCTAAAAATACATTTTGTGAGTTTATTTTCGTCATCTTGAGCTTCTGTGGAAAGCTGGTCTATCTCCAGATGTGGCAAGAATGTACTCAACTCTTGATTAATGAAATGGAGGAAAATCCCTGATGTTAAAAGCACTAAACTATAGGACGAACTTGGAAAAGCAAATACAAATGTGTACCGAGTTAAATGTATTAATAAGTAGTTTTGATGATACTTTCATATCCGGATTCCTGTTTTGCTGGGTCATTTCTGTCATGGCTGTTGTGCTGAGAAGCATCGTCAAGGTGGTGCGATGGTTGCTGCTGGTCTCTGCCTCCTCTTGCGGTCAGAAAGAGGGTCTTCACTGTAGTCACCATATAGATTCCTAAATGTGAGTCAACCTTTCCCCTTGCAGTCAAAAAAACCCAGGAGGGCAGGAGTAGAGAGCAAGTGATTTATGATGCAAAAGCCATCTTGACTTTATGCCGGCAAGAGAACCCTATGCCTTTCCAGGCTTTGCTCTACACATTCTCATAACATTTCAGTTTACAAGCCTGAAAAGGTGGTAAAGTTGTCTCAGAGTTCCCACCAACATAACAAGCCTCTGCAATGTGCAAATACCCTAAATATAGCAAAATTGAATGCTCTACTTTGGAACCCGGTGAGATGTTTGGTGAGACCAACATCACGGGCAGGATTTTGTTCTTGCATTTATTCAGACTGTAAATGTGTAAGAAAGTATTGTGGGTGAATGTGGGGTGTGTTATGTCTATCATGCTTTAACACAGGCTTTGCTTTATATTGCAGTTGGGGTTTACACTTATTAGCATGGGTAGAATTAGTGGTTTGGTTGGTGTTTGGTGTCGACGGATAGTTTACTGGCTGAGTCGGCGGAGTGAGAGGGGGAAATTCAAGCTGTAACAAGAACAAATTCTTTTAATACAGGTTTACGGTTCTCAAATGTGTTTGTACTTTTTGTTTGGCTTGCGATAAGATGCACTACTGTGGAATTTGCTTGGAGCGGGGATTTGCATGAATTATTGTTTCTTACAAAATGAACATCTGTGCAAGCCTTCTCCCTGTGCTCCACAGTACCAGAGCACCCATTAGAAGAAGGATGTGTGTGCCTGGATGCAGCGGTCAGCAAAAGCCAAGTGCTTGGGGGAAGGAAAGATGGAGCAGTAGAAACAAAGCTGCTGAAATCAAGGGGAAAACTCCTTCTGGGCTGTGCGACAGCATCTGGATGTATGTGTTTATTTTATGTGCTGACTCTTGCCTTCTCATCCCAGTGTGATTTTTTTAAAAAGCACCATCCTCCTGTTAGGAAAAACTTGGGACAACTATGCTTAGCCTCTTGAAGAGTTCAGTTCTGTATTTAGGAAATATAATGCCGTCAATTGCAGGAGCTGCTAATTGAAATAGTGTGGACCAAAAATACACAGTAGATGGGAGTAAACAATCATTATGGATGGTCTCTTGAATCTGCACTTAAAGCATTTAATTTGAGGGTTTCATGTTCTCATAAAGAGATCTTTCTGTAAATTGCTAATTAAGCAAATTAGCTACAGTGTCATCAGTCTGCAAAAAGCAAGAAGCCAATGTTTTGAAGAAACCTTCAAGCTGCAGACTCAAATTATCCAATATTTAAAATCACGATGTGTCATAGGAATGGGAAGAGCGATGAAAGAATCAGTTGAAGTTTGGGTCACTTAAAACCAGGTTTCATGTAGAAAGGCAGGGTTTTTGTTTTACTCAAAATTCTACATGGATGCTAAACCTGTCATCCCCACTTAAAATCTGACTAAACTTCATGGCATTAAACAATTTGCTTGTAATCCTTTAATTTCTTTTTGTAGACAGTAGAAAAGGCTAAGGTAAACATGTCAGGATGTTCATCTAAAATTCTTTGTGTAATGTACTTATTTTCTCAAAAGTTGGTTTTGGTAGGGGAAAATGAGGAGGAGAATTTCTTTGTTTACTGAAATAAATCCCCATGACACAGAGCATCAGATATAGGCGTGAGCAATGAAACGGGTGGGGCATTAGTGGTCCCACCATTTGTGTGAATGGTCCTGGGTTGGGAAGAGCGCTGGTGTGTGTTGAAAGCAATAGGAGCGAGGTGTATAATGAGATGGAGACATAGCAATGTGTTGCGACATCTGTATTTGAGTATGCAAAATATTGCCAGTATGGTGATTTATAATAGCCAGCTGATGCAGATACCGTTTGGGCTCTGTGTGTGTCCTGGCACCAGTGAGTTTTTGAGTGTGTTACAGTTGTGCATATGGTCGGAGGTAAGCACAGGCTTACAGCGAGCTACTCAAAAGGGCAGAAAACCATCCAGGTATGGAGGTGACAGTCATATTGATACTGGTGCAGTGCTGCTCTGAGTGACGTGTTTTGTTGAGAGGGTGAGTACTAAAACCACATATCTTATTTCAACAAAGTCCATCCAAAGCCATTCACTACCTTCAGATCATCCGTATCCTTCCATGTGCCTTTTCCAGCTGCGTTGCCAACATCTTTTGGGAGGTGGGAGCCAAGCCAACATGCCCTTTGGATTTTCAGAAGGGCTTGACATGTGTGGTTTCCCTCTCACCAGTTCCAGCAGTGCCGATCGCTGAGCTGATGTTTTCGGTGCTACCCACAATAACTGAAAGATCTTTCCTGTGATATAAGAGTCGGTAATTGTGGTTGGCTCGTTCCTCTGGTATGCGTTCCCGTATTAACTTAAAATTTAATTTGTTATTGGAGTGCTGCTACTGCATGGCTCCATCCCCTCCAGCGTGAAGGCACCGGCTGCTGCAGCGGTCGGACCCTGCACCCTCTCTCAGGAGCTGGTCTTAAGGATTGCTCTTCAAAAAAGTGCATTGGTGCCATAGCTTGATCAGTGCAGGCTGACCCTTGGAGGGCTTTTTGGAAATGCAGAGGTTGCCCTGAGACCAGAAATCACGAATTACTGGTGCTCCTAATTCCTATAGGCACTTCTCCCCACATCTTTCCTATGAAGCTTCAATCTTCTACATGGAATTTGACATCACTGATGTGAGGTGACCTGGCCTGCTGCATGCTAAAAATACACTGGAGTTTGTATGGACTGTTTGACAAACCGCCAGTACTAAGCACAAACCTCCACGATTTGACTGTTGAAGCTGACTGCTGTCTGGGCGTGTGAAGGAGACAACTGCTTACAGAAACTGCACCGGGCAGCATGTTGGGACCTGCAGCCCGTACCTGGAGCTGCTGTGCATAAATAAACACATCCACCCTCCATCTTATTTCTGACAACTGCCTCCCTTTATAGTAATTTTTTTTTTTTTCAGTAGCTTGTTCTGCAAGCTGGTTTCCTCTTGCAGGTGTTTAGGAAGACCTCATTTTTATGTTAGTTCGGTGTAACTGTCAGTGCACAGACATCGACTTCTCTTGCATCCTTCTGAGACGTGTGATTTTTCTTGAAATTCAGTCCTGAAAAACTTAAACTAGCAACTGATGTACCTGTCACCTGAGTCAGATGGGAAACTGCACCAAATTGGTGGTTGCCTCAAAAATACGTTACTAGCCCTTGTTCTGCAGGGTGTAGCAACCACAGCTTCAGCTTTCAGGAAGGTTGCAGCTGTGGTCTGCAGCCTGGGTTCAGGTTTTTAGTCGTGTTTGCTTGCTAACTTCTGAAGGCTTCCTTAATATCATGTCTCTACTTAGATCAGGCAGTGCTAATTACAGCTGAACACAGTTACTGCTAGCATTGATCGACCTGAATCTATAGGAACAATTTTTTTCATGTTGATGGCTTCAAACACATCTCTGCTTCAATTATATTTGGTCCCATGAAAGGATTGAGTTGATCCACATCTTCAAAAGAATAGATCCTTCACATTAGGCAGATAACATATTAGGCAATTTAAATTACTATTTTTGCAGCTCAAAATGGATCTTTTTCTGAGCAAGTAATGCTTACTAGCTCCAGACAAACCTGCCTTCCTCTGGTTGATTGTGTAACAGATGTGAAGGCATGTTCCTCACCGCTGGAGAGTTTACCTACTCCTGGTCAGAACAATCAGAGGAGATGACAAGTCAAGGAAGTGAAGATGCAGAAGGGACAACGTTCGGGCTCCTTCGTCATCGCTGGGAGATGGGAGGTGCCTCTGAAGGATGGAGTGATGCGGGAGGTGTCTTTGTTTTCAATTGGTGGTGCCCATTCATGATTTTTCAGGGTATCCTTCATGCTGATGTTAGCTTTTCATGCCCTCATCCTCACCGTTCCGTGAGAGTGTGTTAACAGAGAAGATTGCTACTATCTGATGGTGGAAAGCAAACAGAAGAGCAGATGAAAGGTCTTCAGCAACCCCAACTTTGAGTGGCAGCAGCCTCCATGTAGCACAGGAGGCTTCCATCAGCAGCTGTGCAGAGGCATTTAAAATTGTGGGTAGACCTGATGGCAGAAATGCCTGGTTAAATACAACAAGGAGAAGAAATTTAATCAGTTTTGCTTTGGGTTTGTTAGTAAAGACACAAGTGCAACTCCTTTAGTGACAATTTTTTCACGGTCCCAGATATAGAGGACACTGAAGCTGGAGGTGCCAGAGGAGAACATCTGGTCCCAGCTGATATAAACCTAAAGCCATGTAATTATGGAATTGCACCGAATAGGTTTCTTGCCCCAAGACCTTACTGTGTGCTGTAAACCCCATCCAGGTTTCAGGAATACACTTAGTCAGCTGGATGCAGGTCAGTGATGGGATTAGACAGGTCAGTGGTTACTAACACCATTAACTTCTCATATCTCCTTTTCCAGAACTCAGTTCTCTTGATGTTATTTAAGCATTTTGTCATCCACATCCTTGAAGTTCCCTGCTGAAAGCTAAAACAAATATATCAATCCTATCAGGTCTTTCCAAGAGCAAAGCGTGGAAATCCCCTGTCCTTGGGCTGGCACTATCACCGGTATGTTCCTCTCTCCCTTGACCAGTGACTTTTCCTTTAATATTGCTGTCTAAATCTTCTGTGGCTTATGTAGTGATTAAAAAGAAAAAAAAAAATTACATATGGTACAGGAATTTGGCAAGCAATGGGTGGACCTCTCGCAGTTCCAGTCAGTCGTTAGACAGATTTGTCATACTTATACACGTGTATGATCTACTTGCGGTGAGGAACCACTGATGCTTGGTCAGGGACCTGTTCCCTTTTCACACGGAGTCATTCTGAGGGCAAGCAGATATTTGGGGGTTTTTTGTATATGGATGTACGTGGGGGATAAGGCAGACTGGAATAATTAATTATTCTCTGGGAGAGCAGAGTTGTAAGAAGTGCTTTGATGCTTTACCCATGATGGTCTAAGATAGACATGTTTTATGGGGAACAATATCTGGTAGCAGGTAAACTACTGCAGTTGGGGAGAAACAGACAAGCTTTTGATGCGTAAATCCTCCAGTTCTGAGACAAAATGCCCTATCGGTCTTACAAGTTCAGCCAGTTGCTCTGAGCGTCATCCAAATATAATACCACTTTGAGTGAGAGAGAGGACAGTTGGTACCTGCGGAGCCGAGGGATGTGCTCACGGGGGAAGGAGGTAAATTATTTCCTGGGGAACGTGGAAGGATTATCTGGGGACCAAGAAGGAGGACAGTTATACACTGTTGCTCAGTGACAGTGAATTTAATTCCTAAACTTGCTTATTGAATGCATTTTATAGATACTTATCAAGGTTGATGTATTTTGCAAGACACATGCCTTTTCTCATCCGTCCCTTTCTCTGTTACCCAGGTGCTTCTACCCAGTATATGAGTTGGCTCTGGTGTAGTGCAGGAGGAGGGTGGTGTACTGGGTGAAGAGTACAGTATTTGGGGAAACGAATACTGTAATCCATGGGGTTTTGCTACTGCAGAGAGCATTTGTGGGAGTGGGGGCTGTGTGTGAGCAAACGTTGCAGCTTGGCCAGGTTCTGCTTCCATTTGATGTGGTGCTTGTGCCTTGATGAGCAATTCAGCAAGGCTGAGAAGCTCTCTGAAGATCTGGAGGGAGAGAAGCTTTTTAAGTAAAATGCTTCAAATATAGATGGAGTTTATACTACAATAAATCTGTGTTTTACTTCTGCATGGCTCTTTCCTTTCCCCATTGCAGGGCACCTTGTTGGTACAGCGTGCTGGCTTGACAGCACCTCGCTTCACAGAAGTTCTTGGCAACCTCAGGTCTTACCTTGGGCTGAGCTTTGAGGAAGCATAAGGTCAAGCTGCTGTAGTTCTAGAGGAAGTTCGTAGGTTATAAATTGAACTGGACCTGGTCCTTTAAAAAAAATTAAAAAGAAAAAAAATCACGGCAACTTCTTCCAATCCCATACCAGGGGTTGGAGAAGTCAACAAGGTTGTGTGAACAAAACGATGCCACTAAGGAAACCAGATACCCAAGTGCCTTCGTTTTTGCAAAAGACCTTATATTTGAGACAAACTGGTTCTGAGGATTAAATGCTGCTCTCCCCACTGAATGAGTGGATATTGTGGCATCTAAACTGACATCTGAGCTTCTGAGCAGGAAGGTCTCTGCAGCTGCAGTCCATTTGGGTTTGGTTATTGTGTGTTACTGTGTGCAGTGTTCCTCCTTGCAGAGAAAAGTTAAGGAGATGTGAGAGTTCTGCAGGAGGAGAGGAAAATGGCTCTGAAACCATAGAATCATAGAACAGTTCAGCTTGGAAGGGACCTTGAAAGGTCATCTAGTCCAACCCCCTGCCATGAGCTGGGACATCTTCAACTAGATCAGGTTGCTCAGAGCCCCGTCCAACCTGACCTGGAATGTTTCCAGGGATGGGGCATCTACCACCTCTCTGGGCAACCTGTTCCAGTGTTTCACCACCTTCATTGTGAAAAATGTCTTCCTTATATCTACTCTGAATCTACCCTCTTTTAGTTTGAAACTATTATCCCTTGCCCTATCGCTACAGGCCCTTTTTAAGTCTGTCCCCTGGCTCTAGAGATTACGCAGCTGGAAAAATGATTTTAGTAACTGCTGAAGCTGCATTGAGTTGTTCAAGAGAGCAGTTGGTCAGGATCCATGTTGTGTTGGTGCATTTTAATCTGTGCAAGAGCACTCGGAGAGGTGGGTTCAGTGATGTGCAGGAGGAAGTGATGGCCATTGAGCAGGCACTTGCTGGGGTGCCTGGCACCTTGCTTCCTTCACCCCAGAGATGAACTCTTAAGTTACAGACATGGTAAGGCAGGTGGTGGAACATCATGACCCAGAACAACGTGAGCTTGAAGGATTTGGAGGGAAAGAGTTAAATATGAGCAAAAAGCAAATTATTTGGAAGAGCTGGAGCTCTGCCCTTCAGTGCTTCCTCAAACCAGGACATGCAAGTCAGGAACCCGGCTCCTGCACTTGGGGGTCCTTGTGGAGGGCTGCATCAGGAGTGGTGGCATTGCCTGGATGTTTTCTTCTGAGTCTGCATCTTCAAAGAACATGCAGCTTGAGCCACTTAGAGCAGGTACTCTGCTTGTGTGTTCTTCTCCCGTTGCTAGACCAGGTGTCCTCTTAAAGACGCTATTTACAGTCAAAAAACCATTCTGAAACTCCAGTCGCAATGGGTCACTGCCTTCAGCTGCAGTGGTGCTGACCATGCACGTCATGCCACCTCGCTGGCTTGTTACCACTTTTTAAAATACTGCTGTTGAAGAAAGGCAGAGCCCTGGTGCTGCAGCGCCTTGCAGGTGCTGGTGTGCAAGAAGACCTCAACACCCGTGCTGCTGGTGCTCCTACCGGAGCTGTCAGAGGCTCAGATCTGCTGTCTGAGAGCTCAGACACACATTATGCGTAATGAAGACTTGTTTCCTCAAATGACCAGTGGCAGGAAAGGAATTTTCTGCTCTTCAGCTGCCAGGCAAGCCCATTGGGTTGCAGCAAGGCAGCCGAGCTCCCACTGCACCCGGCTTGGTTTGGGTGCTAACAGATATCCACAGGCACGAAAGCAAACTGGGAAGCCCCGGATACTACTGGTTTTGAGCCAGTTTCTCAATGGAAGATCAGCTTTGCTGAGGGATGCTGCCTCATTCTCTTGGTGGCTCCTTCCCCAGTTACACTGTTTTGCTTTGGAGACAAATCTGTTAAGTCCTTTTCCTGAGCACCAGCCAGAGGCTCGATCGAAACCTATTTAATAGCTATTTTGTTATTTTTATGCACTTTGAGTAGGGCCTGGAATGTATCATTTGGGAAGATGTTTTAGTGAGATGTTGGATGGCAACTTACTTTCTCCTCTGCATTAACTGCTTTAAAACATCCACTCCCTGGTTCAATTTTATTTGCCCTTTAATAAAAAAAGATAATATCTGCTATACACTAGGTTTTTTGTCCCTCAGGCAGGTGTTTAAGAGTTTTCATTGTTTTTAAAGTGGCTGTTTTGTGCTTTTTGAATGGCTGTGAGCTTGCTGAAGACGATGATTAATCTTTATCAAGTGCTTAATTGAAAATGCTGTTAAAGTGATGTGATGCAGATCATCACCGGACTGCTCAGAATCACCTCTGGTCCACATACTGTGCTTTGAGTATCCCTGCTTTATAAATATAATGAAAGCAGCCCTATATTTTGAGCATTAGCAAGAGGAGAAGCTCTTCTTCAGTGGTTCATGATCTTGCTTATAATGAAATTACTTTATTTTCTTATACAGTAATCATGATAATTTTAATAAACTTTTCTCAGTCACAGAAGGGAAGAAATGTCATGAACTGATTTGCTGCTTCTCTTCACCATGAGCTAGACTTTTCCTTTTAAAAGGAAAAGTACTATTTAAAACCTGCCCTCTGCCTTTCAGCATCTCCAATTGAGTTATTTCACCCATACACCTATTTTTATTAACAGGTTGGGAAAGAAAACCAAGCACTTTTCCTTAGGCATTGGTACTTTCTTCACTCTGAGCTCATCCCAAGTGCAAAATATCTTCTGTACAAGCTAAACAGAAAGCAAAAGTAACCAAGGCAAAAGCCTTTCTATGGGATAGGAAAACAAACAGACTTCTGGAAAATGGAAATGTGTCATTAGTGCTGCCTTGGAGGGAGAGCGGTGGGGATGGCTCCATCTGGCTTTGATAGACATCTACCAAACCTGACGTCAACGTGAATTCCTCTTTGCCATGATTATGCTTTTAATTAAAAAATCAGAGCTGTTAAAAAGGACTCACTGAAAAGTTTGGGTAGATTTATGCCTAAACCTTGGTGATTATGATTTCTTTAAATCAGATTCTTTAATTCAGATTCTGAATATGCTTTAAACTGTTCAATCTTAAACTAACAGGGTTTTTTAAAAATTAGATGCTCCCTTCCATCCAACAGTTGTCCCAGCCCTTTTCTTTGATGAGAACCAAATAGATCTTTTAGATATTCATGGTGGATAACAGACTATTAACACTAATTTTGTGTGTGAGGGTGACGAGGAGCCGTGGTTACTGGCCACAAGAAACAAGGTCACTGGCTGTGTCTGTCTTCAGGGTACCAGGGACATGCATAGCACAGGACAGGGTGGTAACTGGGAAGTGCAAGGCTTACAGCAAGACAGCTTTCAGACCTTTTCAGCTGCTAATCTGCCATGGTCTTTACTGTTGGGAGCAAAAGTATGGAAGTATTTTCTGTTACAAAATCTTTTAACATATATTTGGAGGGTTTCACACCACAAGTTTTAATTTTTTTCCTAATCATGCTTTAACATCTGTATTTGGTATTTGCAACTAAACCAGTTTTGATGTGAATTGTCCAAGTTCTGGTTTTGGGGAGGAGCAAAAGTTATTTTCTCTCACCAGCCTACATGGCATTTAATCTGACTGGAGCACGTGGCCGCTGTTATATGGAAAACAACACTCTGTCTTTGACAAATTCTCCCCTGCGTGACTTCAGTAGTTAAAGCTGGTTGAAGAGGTTGGCTCAAATCTCTGGTCCAAGGACTCCCATGCTGTAAGCTAAAAGTTGTTTACGTTTAAAGATGCTGCTTCTATTTTGGTAGGAAAGTATTCATCATCAAGTGTTCCTGCCCACTAGCTGCACACTCATTCCAGAGTATGTACAGTTTCCAGAGGGACATCTTATGAAATAACCCACTGAGAGCACAAAGCAGCCACCCTGATCACAGAATCATAGAACAATTTTGGTTGGAACGGACCTTTAAAGGTCATGTAGTCCAACCCCTCTGCCATGAGCAGGGACATCTCCAACTAGATCAGGTTGCTCAGAGCCCTGTCCAACCTGACCTTGAATGTTTCCAGAGATGGGGCACCTACCACCTCTCCAGGCAACCTGTTCCAGTGTTTCACCACCCTCATTGTAAAAAATGTCTTCCTTATATCTACTCTGAATCGACCCTCTTTTAGTTTAAAACCATTACCCCTTTTCCTATTGCAACAGGCCCTGCTAAAATGTCTGACCCCATCTTTCTTATAAACCCCCTTTAAGTATTGAAAGGCTACAATAAGGTCTCCCTGGAGCCTTCTGTTCTCCAGGCTGAACAACCCCAACTCTGTCAGCCTTTCCTTGTAGGAGAGGTGCTCCATCCCTCTGATCATTTTTGTGGCCCTCCTCTGGGCCTGCTCCAACAGGTCCATGTCTTTCCTGTGCTGAGGGCTCCAGAGCTGGACATGGTGCTCCAGGTGGGGTGTCACCAGAGCGGAGTAGAGGGGCAGAATCACCTCCCTCAACCTGATGATAGTGAGACCGAGCTGGATGCTCCTCAAAAGCAATGAGCAAGGTATTGTGTAGCAGAGGTTGGGTACCGTTGAGAGGTTAGTGCCTGATCAGATGATGTTTGAAGAATTTTGTTGGCTAAATGAAGTCTGACATGTTACTGGATAGTAATTTTCATCTTGTATAGTGAAACATTGGATGCTGTATCTCATGAGTCAAAAAATGCCAGCGATATTTTTGTTTGATTTAAATAGGCTGGGATGCAATGAGGACCCATGTTAGCAGCGGCAGGGTGCTGGTGGTTAATTAACCTGTTAGACAGGTGAGGATGTGCAAGGGATGTCTGGATGCAGCTGGTATGACTAGGAAAGCACCAAACAAACAGCCATTGCCCCCGCATCCAGGGATGTGCTCTTGAACCAAAGTGCGGAAGTTAGCAATGTGGTGAAGAGTAAAGCAATTTCTCCCGTAAAAATTAATGTAATAGGAAAGGGGATGTATGCAGGGACTGAAGAAACACCCATACAGTTACATTTCCATCACTGTCATTGCCTTCTTCACATGAATCAAGATGAGTTGAGGGGGGAAGGACAGAAAGCTGGGTGAGCAGTTGGGTGAACAGTTGTGAAAGCCACCATCTCCACTGGCCGACAGTCTTGACGATCCTGCTCCTCTTATCTCGGCATCATACACACTGTCTTTATGAGTATTTCTAGAGGGATTTACAAAGCCGCTGAAGTGATGTAAGTGCTCAGAAGTATTTGAATATCCCAGTAAGTATTTGTCTCCAATTAAGGTCTTGTGAAAACATTGTGAAACATGAGCCATCATCTGAGTCCTGCTTCCCTTTCTGTCAAACTGGCAAATACCAGGCTTTGATTGTCTCTTGTCCCTATGGGTTAGAGTCATCTCCTTTTTTCTTTGCATAGAGGACCCACCAAAGCATCTGGGACTGTGCATGGGCTGTCGCAGCTCTGAACAAGCAGCAGCAAGGCCCATCTTTGCAATTTTCAGGCTACCCAGTGCCTTTTGTGAGATGGTACCAGCTTTAGTACTTCAAAGAAATGTGTCAGAAATGCAAAAATGAGCAATTAAGGATTAATCTTCTTGTGAGAGTGGGTATCTGCCTCCCCCCTCCTGATTGCGCTGTAAATTAGTGGTTGACTTGAGCACTGTAGTGTAGCTATTTATACCTTGAAGGTTTGAATTATGGCTGTGTAGATTATATCATCCCTTTGTTTAATCCTTTTCCCTTTCTTCTGTCATGCTTTTGACCTCAGTGATTTTCAAAGCAGTCAGATTCTCTTCCTATGGTTTTCTTGTGGTGGTATTTGTATCCAGGAAAGGGGAGGAGAATTTAGATGGCTTTTTCTGTACCATTTTATTTTCTCTGGTGCTCTCCTGTACTCATTTCCTCATTTGGCAGCCCAGTCCTTTTTTTTTAACCTTTTCAGAGGTTTTTTTCATATTACAACCTTCATAGGCTTTCTAGGGCTTTTTCTTTTCTAGGGCTTCAAAACAGCATGCACAGAGCTAGGGGACAACCTGGATGAAATTGCACTTTATAGGAACACTTCACGAAAAGCTTCAGAAAGTAGATCCGCTGCCATGCACCTGCCTGATTGTTGGACCTACGCCTTTCCTTCATTCCCCCCCACCAAGGAACAAGCAATGCAAGGGAGGGTATTGTTGCTGTTGGATTTATTGGCTGTGATTTTGCAAATAAATGCTTTATAATCACTTCCTTGCTGTGCCTCACAGCCAAGAAAGGGAGACGTGCAGCGAAGTAAAGACAGGCTGCCTGCTCATGCTCCGGCTTTCCCTTTGGATTTGCATTTCCTGTTTCCAAGACTGCTTTCTTTTAGACCTTTAATAAGTATTAGAGCATTTAGAATACATATTTACTCTTATAGCTCTCTGTAAGTTGCAGTTTAAACAAAAACCCCAAAGTTGGCCCCAGGCCAGTGACTGCAATGTGTCCTGGCTCTTTGCTTGGTCGCTGCAATTTGGATGTTCCCGTACTTCCCGTCCAGGAGAAGCCATCAGAAGAATAAAGGGGACAAGAGATGTGAACACACTTAAGTCAGCTGAATATTTTTAAATATTAGACCATGCTGTACAAGGGTGGGAAATAAACTTTGCTGCTAATGCAAGCAGATAGTCCCTCAGCAGTTCAAGCTTCCCTCCCATCCCTTTTGATGGGGGATTCCTACCTGGAGCAGCCCTCCCACCAAAAACTCTCCCTTTGGCTTTCAGACCCTTGTATAGCAAGATTTTTTATTTGGCAAAGTCCTAAAAGGACTTATGTACATGGTTAAATGTTTTAAACAAGAAGGAATGAAGATAGCCAGACAGCAAAACTCCTGAACGTGACCGTAGACCTTTGAAATTTGAAGTTGAGCTGAGCTGGACACCAGCTGCAAAGATGGTGGAGGCAGCAGGAACACCCGTGTGATGGGAACAGCCTTTAATTACTTGTAATATGACTGAGCTGAATGCATAACCTCTAAAAGAGAGGCTGTTGCCTGTTAACATCCAAATGTTAGCACATCAAATGCAAGAGGGCAGTTCCAACCATTTGCCATAATCTTTCCCTGTAAGTTCTTTTTTTATATGCTTTCCAGACTTACCTGGAAATGGAAAACTTACATTTAAGTTAAAGTTGATAATGAAGAGAAACCTTAAAAGTGTAAGCTGAGAAAGTATCGAGTCTTAATTATCATTTACTTTCCCTTTTGTGTTAGTTGGACAACTCAGAGGCAGGACCCTGAAGTAGCAGGAGGTCTTCTAGATCGAATGGGTAATTATTTTGTTAAAGTTTGTGAATTTCCATTATGATTAAGCCAAAAATAACTATCTTTTTTAATGACTTAGAATAGTTAGTACCAACAGCAGGCCATCAAACAGGTGGATCTGGGTGTAAAATTCTGGATTGAAAATTACTGGGGAAAGGCTCTGGCAGATTGGAGTTGACTTCTCCAATCAAGGCTTTCTTTAGGATGTTTTCAGTCAAAGCCATTGCATTTGTGAGGCCCTTTACTGGTATATGCTGTAACCACCAGCCTGATGGATATTTGGGGGTTTGTTTGTCTCTTGCAGCTGTTCTAATTTTTGTGAAAAATAGTAGTTTTTTGGAGCAGCATTTCAGACCTCTTCTTTTTCCAAGCTGCTGCCCGCAGTCTGGCCAGAAGTCAGCCTGTCTCTTCCTCGGTGCGTATTCAGTGTATTTATGTGAAGTGGAAGCTATTGCCCACTGCAGAAAAGCCAATCATTGGATAAAACCAGACCCTACATCTGAAATGGAGTTAGGAATATTCATCAGGCAAAGCCGGTATCGTAGCCTGCATTTCCATATGTCTGGGGAGTGTTGCAAGCAATTAGACTGGTCTGATGGGATGGGTCCCTCTCCTCTCTCCCCGTATCCCACCCTTTCTCCTTTTTTTCTCTGCCTTCCTTTCCTCCTCCCTCAAAAAGGAGGGGGGAAAGGAAAGCAAAGTAGGTTGTGTGGATAGAGGGGAGGTGTAATTATAAGCAGTGGGACCAATTTAAAAACAGAAGATTTCAGAGAGACTCAGATTTTCTTTGACATGTTGGGCTTTTTCGTAGAGGATAAAAGGAAAATAAACTAATTTATTCCTAAATTTTAATTCCTTTTTCATATTAATCGGTTTAATTAGTGTAGTTCATAAATGCACATATGCAGGGGAGAGAAGGGGACTGCAAATTGAAATGAAGACATTTTCAAAAGGAAAGTCTCAATAGAAAAGGCTTCCTGGCAGTGAGATGTTTCAAGCTGCAGGGAGAAATAATATCCCAAGAGAAGAGGTGGAAGCTCCATCGCTTTGGACTTTTATAAATGAGACTGGATGGAGTAATTTGTGAAGTTTCTTGTAGGGAACAGTCTTTTGCTGCATGGTGGGTAGGACAAGATGATCTAATGGATCTCTTCCCTGTCCAGTTCATATGGTTTTCATTTCCTTCTACTGAGAGGTGGGGAAGGGAGGTGGACTGGTGAGACGTCTGGTGGTGTTAGGGATTGGTCATTTGTTACAGGCTTAATGTTATTCTGGGCCATGATTCTGCTCCTCCAAAATATTTCAAACTAAAAAGAACTTTTTAGCCCTTGCTCTGACTATTTCTAGATGTAGAAGGGTGTAGCCATCTTAGCGATTATTACTTTTCAGCTTTCCTGAAACCACACTTAAGGCATCTCCCAAAACTGTCTTGTGTCCGTAGGGTGTCAGCTCTGGAGCTTAAGAACTGAATACTGTTTCACTGGGATTTGAATAGCTTTTTCTTTGCTTTCACCCACAAGGAATCCTGTATCCTATTTGCTCCACAGTACCGAGCTCTGAGAATGGGTCAGAATGTAGCTGGCCCTGAAGGTTTTATTTCCCCTCTCTTCTGACCTTGGTCATCATGGAGGCTGGTGTTGAGAAAAACTTTTTGAAGCATGTTAGGATTTGATCTCCTTGTAACACTAAATTATGTGGCTAATGGCTCTTGATATGTTGTGGCTGAATCATTGCTTGAAGGTCGCAAGTGGTCTACGACCAGCCTTATTTATCTACCAAGGTGGTTGCTGTTTCTATTTATGGGAAGAAAAGCAAGGATTTCTGATGAGGAATGGAGAGATCTGAGAATAATTTCTTACCTAGGAAGGGTGACTTTGCAGTCAAGCTAGAAATTTCATGATGGAGGAAATGGTTGTAGGACCTGGAAACGGGGGAAAGATGGAAGGGTGGGCTGTGCACAGCGTTTAGGAAGAAGGTGGATTAAAGTTTGGTTTAGTGCTAAATGTGAAGGTAGGAGCAGAGAAGATGAGGGAGATGAGGACTGTAGAGTGTCGGATAGAGGAGCAACTTAAGTAGCTTGGGTCTGCAGTGCAGTCGAGCAGTAAGATGCTGGGTTTGGGTGTTCAACCTAAGCTCAGCAGGGCTTGTATGGAAAACCTGTACAAGAAAACCTTATATTTTATTCCCAGTGGAAGAAAGATTATTCATTACGTCTCTGAAGAGTAGCACTAGCTCACTGCAGTTCCTGACTTCATGGTTGTATTTGTCCTTGAAACATCAATTCATGTAAACACAGTTTACACATGTCTATTTTTGAGGCCATGTGAAATGTAATGTCCGTCTTTATTTGGTTCTGTGCTATAAGGCTCATATTTCCTCATTTCAAGTCTGAGAAATTGAACCACAAATAGTGAGCATGACCACCTCTGATGTCATCTCCTAAGCAAAAGCCTGCAGAGACCTCCCCCAGATTGATGCTCATGAGCAGGACGCACTAAGAGCACATTTATCCCCTTACACAAGTGCGAGGTCAGGTTTCTGATGGGTCTGTTTTTTTCTCTTGGAAGAGAAGATGACTTTTCAGGAGGAAAGGTCCATTCTCCTTGACAGCAATTTTATTCCTCTGACAACTGTAATTCCTTCTGAATTCTCTCAGTTGTGAGGAACGACCGAAGTTGGATGCTGTGTAATCTCCAATCCTCTGCCAGTTTTGCATTCCTCTTCTTGGCATTGATTTATAAATAGTATTTTCCCCCAGTATTTTAAAGGACATTTTCACCTTCCCTGTCAGAAGGAGGAGTATTTTTCTGGGACTACTGTTGTATCAAATTTTGCTCCTTGTTTAAGATTTATATTAAAAATAATAATACCACCAGCAGAAATGCAGCTTTGGTGTTCTTCTCTTAAATTACCCGTTCACTTGTAGTCCAGGAGATGCAGCTTTGCTACCACTTGAGACCCAAAATGCAAGTGTAACTGAAGATCACATGGAAATCAACCCAACCGTTTTCTGCCCTTCTGTGTGAGGAGTGAAGGTGTACAAAGGGAAAACCATTGGCAAATATACTGGAATTTAAAACTTGGCAGAAAATAATGAAGCAATTGTGAGATGTTCTCACATTGATTGCTTGGGCAAGGCAGTGTGATTTTGGTGTGTTGCTTCAATTTAACCAGTTTGTAGCAGCATAATGGTAATTTCATTAAAGTTATTTCAGTTAGTATCAAAACTGCAACACAATAATTATTTTTCCTGATAACAGTTTTGACCAAGGTTTCCTTTCATCCTGCAACTTTTAAATAATTGGCCCACTGGCTCTTTGCTTTTATTGTATTCTGGATATTATAAACTTAGATTGTTTTGTAAACCGCTAATTTTAGATGTATCTTGATGCTTATTGTTCCCTTCATTGCGCTTTTTTAATACCATGGCAGAACCTCTGCAGAGAAACGGAAATCATCTGTGTCCTGAGGCTTTCACATCTAGACTGGATGAAGGGCAAGATAATGCAGCCAGAGCAATCACCCACCAGCCTTTTTTAAAGTCACTTTGCCTTCCTCATCCAAAATTCACAACTAATTCCCTTTGCCATAATATTAGGAAACAGAAATTGGACAAAAATCATAAATGTACCTATATTGAATGAGTGTGAAATCAGAAACAGCTTTCCAAATCAGTAGGTATATATAATAGCCGACAGAGGCATTACAGATACAATTGAGTTGCTAAGGCAGGGCTTTCCAATAGTGCCTTGTATAGCCCCGTATCGTCTAATTATTACGCTTCAGTGTAAGTTAACAATGAAGAGAAGATAAAAGCTTGGCAACCCGTTTGCTTAGAGGGGTCAATTTATCCCAGCTCTTTGTAGGGCAGTGTAATTTTAGGCTTTTACACAGCGGATAACGCCGTCCCCCCTGCAGGAACACACACTGCAGCGCTTCAGTAAATAGGTCAGGGGAGGACGGTGTGTCGTACTGTGTGGAGACCGATGCCAGAATCCTACCTTGCTTAATGTAAATTATTTTTTCTCAAAGAAAATAAGATGGTTTTGTCCTTATTCACCCAGTTTGTAAAAAAAAAATGGGTCAGTTGGACAACTGCTTGTGCCAGCAGCATGTTTCAGTGTGCTGCATTTGGGATGGGAAGGTTCACAGAGCCTGGGATTAATGCTTTCTTCAGCAGCAGCAGCAAGGAGTGATGTCTTTTTTCCCCTCAACAGGAAATTCTTCTGAAATAGTATATAGCAGGTGTTTTACCTTTCTGAACATTATTCCGATATACTGGGCTCAGTTGGCATGGTTTATAAACTGGTTGTAGGGCTATTTATCGGCTCAAGCACTTCTGGGTGACCTTCAATCTTGTCTTTGGAAGCGGCTTAATCCCTGTGACATCCAAAAAGAAGAATCTCAGTTTTCTTTGATAACTTCTGTATTTTCTGATACTACGACAAACTACAGCAGTTGGGCATGATCAAGGGCTTGCTGACAGTGGCAAAAGACACAGCAATAATGGGGTGAAGTTCCTCATTCCTCCTCTCCCCACTGGCAGGCTACTAATTACTTAAGGAGGAAATAGGAGGACTCTGGAAGACAGAGCGTTGGTAATCAGATGCCAAGGTAAATATAGCCTGGGCCCTGCCTTTAACCGACTCAAGGCCATCATTGATTACACGAGGAGTCCTGCTTGAAAACAGCTGGGATGCTATGGCCTGAGGTTAACGGGCAGCTTTGAACATCCACAAGTGAAGCGATGCAAAACCCTGGGAGCATTCTTCTCTCCCTCCATATACAAGCAAGCAGCAGGCTGGGACCTGTCCTCCCAGAGCTGCTAAAGAGCACTTAGTATCAGAGCACTACAAGGGATCCATAAAAAAGAAAATAAAAATCCACTTCTGTCTGCGTTAACGTGGATTTTGCTCCAAAAACCACATGGGAGGTAGATGGACATGTGTGGAGGGTAAGAAGTTGCATTGGAAACCTTTAGTTCTTCTTCCACCCAAACCACAGATGTTGCTGGTGGGTATGGGATAGCCAAATACCGGAGATGCTTTTCATTTTGCAGTCTTGCTAAGGGAAGGAAGGAAAAAAGGCCACTTTTGTTAGTCTGTTTTGCAGGAATGCTGGGGCTCAGCTCAGCAGGATTGTGGTTGCTTCACTTCCTGAGTAGAGCTTCTTTCATCTAGCACAACCAAAGAACTTCCAGGGTAAGACTTTAAATCAAATTTTTCTCTTCCAATGAAACATGAGGGTCATTTGAGGATGACCCAGTGCAACGACACTAAATAGAAGCAGAAGAACGAGCTCGCTCTTTTATTTTGTCACACAGTTCTTTCGTTAATCCAAACTTAGGTCTTTTTTTCTCTCCTTCCTCTGCTTCTTGGTATCTTGTGTGCTGGCACTCAGGTTACATGGCCAACGGCTCCAGCACAAAAGAGCAACCCCTTGATTTGCTCAGCCCCCATACCTGTTAACGCGTCTCCTTGGTGCCACCCCTCCAGTTACTTCCCTTTCTCATCAGACACTTGCCGCACCCTCCCAGGAGCCTCCTTTGATGCCTGTGCTGGTTTCCTCTGTAAAATGCATGGAAAGAGGCTGAATGGCAACTCCCTTGGGTCAGGAGAGGGAAGGTGGGTACGTAGCAAGACACAAAAAAAATGTGGAAAGAATAGCTGGCTCCCTGAATCCAAAGCTTCTGTGCAGCAAGGAAGGATGTAGATGATGGTAAAGACCAAAGACTGGGACTCGGGATGCCTCGCTGTCCCTAGCTGCCCAGCTTTTCACCTGCTTCCCAGCTGGCTCCCTGGCTCCCTGTCATGGAGAACGAGCAGTTCCTTGTACCATAGATGTGGTTCAGGGAATACTTTGCCCCAGGGACCCACTCGGTGTGACCAAGAGGCGCCAGATTTCCCTTCTCCTCCCTCTCTGAGTCCCCTGGTTGCTGCAGGGCTTGTGCAATTAAATGGCCCCATATGCTCCTGTACTTGTGTGACTCATCTTTTTACCTGCCAAGCTGTTGAACCCCCAATTTTGGTGTGCTGCATCACAGCTTGTAATATCTCAGGTCTTTTGAAATGGAAAAGAAGCAAAAAATGCCCCACACAAGGGCATGAGGACCTTGTGGGACTCAGACACAAGCCAGGCACGGTGCTGTGCAGCAGGGACAGAGACTGCTCCAGGTGGGCTGATCCTGAGCAGTGGAGTTGCTTTGAGGGGCTGGGGATCACTCCCTGGTGGATGCCTTTGTTGGATAGATATAGCTAGCAGAACCTCTTCACAAGCTCATTAATGTTTTTGTAGCTGAGTGCACCATCTGTAAAAGAAAATAGTGATGGTTTGACTTACCTTCTCTACTTTGATTGCAAGTGCTGATCATTACCACACCTTCATCAGAGAGATCCAAAATAGCTGGAAATGGTGTCTAAGCCCATCATGAGCCTTAGAGCTAACGTCTGCTGCTGGACGTTGGAGCCAGTGAGAGTCATCTTGGAAAGGCTGTATGCTAGAAAAGCAACATGAAGGTTTTGTGGTGCAAATTCACAGAATCCCAGAGTGGACAAGGTGGGAAGGGACATCTAGTCCAATCCCACTGCTCAAGCAGAGCCACCCAGAGCCAGTTGCCCAGGACCATGTCCAGATGGCTTTTGAAGATCTCCAGGGATGGAGACTCGTTACACAGCTTCTGTCTACATTAAAACATCCCCAGCACCACAGTGAGACCTAAATGGGAAAACTAAATGAGAAGAAAGAGAACAAAGATGCTGAGACATGAGATGACTCTGACGGTGGGATGCTGAGTGCCCCTTTGGTGGGGGAACAAACCAGAAGCGCAGACTGCGTTCCCTGTGGTTGCACTGATTATCTGAGATGCATTAGACCTGGCCGTCAAAAAAAAAATATTTAACTCTAGTCTTCAGAGTGAGGGTGGGGACAAGTCTCAGCAGGGGATGAAAGTCTGCCACAGCAACAAGGGCTGACAGAGAGCTGTGAGGGTGGTGAAAGAGCTGACATGGAGCTCATGTGGACTGATGAAGCCCCAGCAACCAAAATGGAGGGATCCAGTCATCTCTTACGGTAGGGTCTCCTTTGAAGTACCCTGTAAGAGCAGGAATGGAAACACCTGAGTGCACACACCTACAATCTTCACAGGATAAACCAGCATCCTTTCCCAGTTTCATGCTCATTTTCATACCTAAAGCGTTACCATTTTGACAGAGGTGGGGAACGCTGCATTCATTAAGCATGATTCATGTTATTTGTGACAACACGTAGAGGTCCCACAGAGCCAGGTCCTGCATGGAGAACTACTGGAGCATGTGTTGAGCAGAAGTATGGCCTCTGCCCTGAAGAGCTGATACGTACAGAGTAGTTCCATTGCACAGTGCCACGAATGGGGCAGGGAGAAGGATCAGTGCATCCCTTTGTTGGTGAACCATCACTTATTTTTACTTTATAGCTGCTACCTCTCTCATACAGAGATCTGCAGGTGAAGGAGAGCGATGGGGAGGGGAGCTCTATAGGACAGCAGGACACGGGAAGGCTCTGTTGCACATGGAGATTTGCTGAATTAAACCATGTGTATTTTAGCATGGTGGAAGGAAGGCCACAGCTGCCTCTGTGTGATGTGTGCCAGGGCAATGGTGGGGTGTCCTGGCTGTGGCGTCAGGGTTGGGCACACCCTGACAGGAGCTCCCAGCAAGTCCTCCTTCAAGTCGTCCTTCACTGCTGAGCTGGTTCCACCCTCATGCCTGGACCTACTGAATGAGCAGCATTCTCTGGTGCAATGGAGTAAATCAGATTCAGAAGTGTTCCCTTCTTTTCATACAATGCCAACAGAGTTGTTAACACCGTGAGGACACTTCTGGCTTTGGGGAATTTCTTTGCTACTTCCTCAGAGAGTTTTCTGCTGGTGAGATGAACTAATCAGCCATAGCTCAAAACTGAAATTATCTCGGGCCACCAAGCCCTATCTTGTTGAATGGCTCCATCTGTTTGCTCCACACTCTACTGGCACAACTGAAGCCTTTGGGCTCTTCACTGGAGATGACCTTTCTGTCTTCAGCCTTTCTACTGGCCTTCCCAATGAGGAATCCAGCTCTCCAAGGCTGAGTGTGTCCTTGCTTGGCAGTAAAGGTCCAGTTGGGTTTGAGTGCTTTTGGCACTGTGTCTGATGCAGTTTAAGGATGACGGTTGATCCCAGGGCTGGCTGCATAGGTGCCTATCCCAGAAAGCTGCATCGAGGTGGGACCATCCACCTAGTCCTCCAACCCGAGTTACCAGGTCATGTACTTCCCTGCAGCGGTGAGGCAGGAGAGGCAAATGTCGACTGCACGCTGTGTTTCTAGTAGCTCCTCTTTGACTTAGTAGGGAAACACTGACCACAGAAAGTGTATAATATTTTTTTTCTCTTAATTTTCCTGAAATCTGTTGAACTACTTTGCCTGTAGAGAGAGAAGAGGAGGGGTGATGTGGGGGATGGGGAGGAGGAAATAATGCTGTCACTGTTCAATGAAACTCCCCTAACAGACAGTTTGTGTTGTTTTTTCCCCCTCCAAACACATAGTTCTGATCTGAAAATCCAGGGCTTAAAAGCACAGATGTTTAGTCTGACACACAAACATGGCATCTTTCCTGCAAGTGAAACAGCTTTGCTGCTGGTGAGTTCAGAGGAGCTAATCTGGGATGAGAGGAGTTAAAGCTGCTCAGCAATAGCTACAGCCTTCAACCGAGTCACCCTGTAACTTTCTTTCTCTTCCATTCAGGTGAAGGGGTCTTTCCCTTTGCACTAAAGCACCTTTCAGAGATGTTAATGCTTCTTCTGTTCCTCAAAGTGTCCTCTGGGGCAGAGGGAGAAGCAGTGATGGGAATATAAACCAGACAATGGCGTGTCAGATCTTGGGAGATGGTTTTTGTGGGTCTTATCGCCATACCCAAGTAGGTGAGGGGGAAAATGGTATTGGATTAATACTGTCTATACAAAAATCTTATAGTGAGAGACGTGTTGGGGGGCAAGTTGGGATGGCTAGCCATTTATTTCTAAATCATTAATTTTAATTCCAGTCCACACCAGCAAGGATTACAAGTAACTCCACTGCTGCTGTTCCTTGCTTGACTCTTAATAAGTATCTCAGCATCTGCCATTTATAACTGGTTCCTCCAGCTGGTTTAAGAGCATCCCACACCTGCTATGCCCTTCTGCTGCTAAGGAAGGCCACCTGGAAAGAGGAAGGGCTGGCCTGCTTTTGCCTGTGCTCTCCCTTTCTAGAGCATGTCTTTTCAAATGGTGCAAAATCTGCTTTAGACGTTGAGCTGTGCCTGTTGTCTTCACCACCAGTGTTGGAGCCGGGAGGTGGCCAAAATTGCAGTCAAAAGCAGGCTGGCAGCCTGTGCAAAGTGGTGGTTGAGATACGGGGAGTTTCCTTCAGCAAAGCAACCAGCAGGCACTTTAGAGCTAAACCCTTTCTTGTGCTGCTCAGGGGATAATTAATTGAGAATGAAGATGCCACCACATTTTCCAAAGCCTCCAAGTCTGCCTTTCCTATAGGTCATGCTCTACACCAGAGTTCAAGATGGGGAGGAATCAGCATCCAACCTTATAACCCTACAAGCATCCATATATCAGAGCATCAGAGATATAAAGAGGATATAAAGAGATCCCATAACATCTGGAGAACTTATTTTTTAAAGCCAGCTAAATCATACCCAGAACCTGTAAGATGCCTGTAAAGCTGTTAGGGGAGAGTAGAGGCTGGTTGGAGATCCCATGCAAGCACTCCGTCATGCGGTTCACATTTATGTTAAGGCACTTCTGGAAATGACGTCTAGATTACTGAAATTATTTGGAGACAATGCTTTTGAGAATAGTGCCCTAACATGAAGGTATCATTAAGGTAAAAATGACCAAAAATAACCCTGTAATCAACTGACTACCTGTAACATCCCTCTTGCTTTGTGTACACATTAGGTGTTGCCGCTTTTCCATCTGTAGGACTCTGTTTTCAACCCTAGTGCAACTCCCAAACTGGTATCTCCTACTCTTCTCCCTCCTGTTTGGTGCATCCTTACATTTGGTTGCGGCAACATGGGTGGGGGGGCTCTTCAACTGAACACTCTCCTCACCCCACTGTTGTACAAGTATGAGATGGCTTGGGGTGCAACATCTCTCACTTGGGATAAACCGAACCCATAGATAAATCATCTAGAAATGCTGAGCATCTAATTTCAGGCAGGGTACAACCCAGAGATGGATGTGTGTCACTGAAAGTTTGGACTTGATTGAACTGGATTTGGTTCGGACTAGGGGGAACGGGGGGGATTTGAGCCGGGTTGGCCCCTGGTCTTCAGCAGGCTGCATTTCATGGAGTCAAAACTGATGACACCAAGCTGAGTGGTGCAGGTGATTCACTTGAAGGAAGGGATGCCATCCTGAGGGACCTTGACAGGCTTGAGAAGTGGGCTCTCGTGAACCTCATGAGGTTCAACAAGGCCAAGTGCAAGATCCTGCACCTGGGTTGGGGCAATATCCAGTATCAGTACAGACTGGGGGATGAAGGGATTGAGAGCACTCCTGCAGAGAAGGACTTGGGGGTACTGGTAGACGAAAAATGAGCTGGCAATGTGCACTCACAGGCCAAAAAGCCAGTCATATCCTGGACTGCATCCAAAGAAGTGTGGCCAGCAGGTCGAGGGAGGTGATTCTGCCCCTCTACTCTGCTCTGGTAACATCCCACCTGAAGTACTGCATCCAGCTCTGGAGCCCTCCGGAAAGACATGGACCTGTTCAATTGAGTCCAGAGGAGGGCCACAAAAATGATCAGAGGGATGGAGCACCTCTCCTACAAGGAAAGACTGACAGAGTTGGGGTTGTTCAGCCTGGAGAAGAGAATGCACTGGGGAGACCTTATTGTGGCCTTTCAATACTTAAAGGGGGCTTTTAAGAAAGATGGAGAAAGGCCTGTAGTGACGAGACAAGGTGTAAGGGTTTTAAAATGAAAGGTTGGACATAGGAAAGAAATTTTTTGTGATGAGAGCGGTGAGGCAGTGGGCAGGGTTGCCCAGAGAAGTTGTGGATGCCCCATCACTGGAAGTGTTCATGGTAAGGTTGGATGGGACTCTAAGCAACCTCATCGAGTTGAAGATGTCCCTGGCCATGGCAGGGGGCTTGGACTAGACGATCTTTGAAGGTCCCTTCCAACACAAACCGTACCATGGTGCTATGAAAACGAGATGAATTTGTTAGGCTGGGCTACTGCACTGCCAAATACAGTTTTGGTCATTAGCAGCCAACTTTGTCTTGTATTTGTGCAGTGACAAGCTGCTACAGAAAGCTCTCTCTGTTGTTGTGTGCAAGCTCCTGTACCATTTAATGCCTGGTTAGGGGGGTCTCTTATTTAACTGCAATACTGAGGAGCCTTCTGTGTATTATGCTCCTAGCCAGGGCATGATGGAAATGGGTGTTTTTGTAGGAAAGCTGCTTTTCAAAGCCTTTTGAAAAGGCTGGGACAGCAAAGACTTTCAAAGATGGGGATGTCTCGGTTGGTATCCACTGCACTGCTATAGAAATTAAAATTAACCTGAGTGGAGTGCTCCATCATTCCGGATAGGTTTGAAATGAATTTAATTTACCATAATTTTGGTGGCTGTTTGGCCTAGGTGCCTAATACAGGGGAATTTGAGCTCTGTCATAGCCTCTTAATGTTTATTTGAAGATCACTAAAATCTAAGTGACACAAGGTGATATTTAATGCTTTCTCGGGGAGACCTTGTTTATTGGCAAAAAAACAGAATGGGCCATAAAAACAATTTCAGCGTTACCTTGACTCTGTTTTCTCTTTCACGCATGTACAGGCTGCTCTCGTCAAGGAAACCTGAAATTCCCTCCTTGTGGGGTTTTGGGTTGTTTTTTTTTTTGCACACGAAATGGCCAAGATATGTCACTTAATGGCTGCTTATATGCTTGCTATAATATTTATGGTCCCAGTGCAAAGAAAATCTCTAAATGTTTCAGAGAATTCATTCCTTCCAGCAGCTGCTGCTGGTGAGGAGCCCTTTTGTGCCCAATTGCAGCAGCCCTTCCAGGCTTTTGAGCAGTTTTTGGGCTGGGAATTTCCCACCCAAGGAGGGGTAAATTATTTTGGGGGGCTTTGTACTTTGACTGCAATTTGCCACGATGACGTTTTACTCCCATATTGCAGGAGGGAATAATTAATCTTATGATTTGTTGGTTTTCATGAAATTACCTTTGCAAACTTGTCCTCTTTTCTAGCACCAAGCTGCAGGTTAGGAAATGATTCTTGGAGACGATGGGATGCATCTGTCTTCGCTTTGAGGAAGGACCTTAGGCTTCTCCTGGAGCTCCATCTAGAGGGGAGGAAGATGGGCTGGTCATGGAGGCTGGTGGCCTGTCTGGACCACCATGGGTCTGGTGTCACCTTACCCAACCTTCTACCCTGTGGCACCTTGCCAGGGCTGTCAGCTGTGACTTTCCCGGCCCTGTGGTCATGCTTGACCCTGGAGCCACTTTGCTGCTGGAAACCCTTGCTGCAAAGCCAGCAGCTGTGTTTAGCAGGGAGGACACCATGGCCCAACCCAGTTCCTTTCCTTACCACGACTGGGGAAGGGGATTTCTCTACCGAACCCCAAAAGCAGGTGCTGCTCCCTTGGCTAAGGATGTAGAAACCACACGGTGCTCTGCGGTTGCTTTTGGGGTTGATTTCACAAGAGAAATCGTTGCACTTTGGGCTGGGGCTTTCCTTGAGAGGAGGTGCCAGCTGGACGTTCCCAACAGCTGCACCGTAGCTGTGCGGGCAAGGTAGCCAGCATCTCCATGGACCTCTTTGCTCCAGCAGAGCTTGCTCCTCCCAGCTTCAGCTTTCCTCTTGCCATGCTGACAACAGCACTGTCCAGCCCTGCGGCACAGACCACTTCCAGCAGCCATCTGCCGAGCTTATGAACATCCTGACAATCAGCACTGCAATAACCTCGAGGTTTCACCATGGACGTCTTCAGTCATGGTTCACCTCCTGCCCTTGCTGGAGCAAGACATGAAGCACAGAACTGCAGGGGTTGAAGCAATGCATGGGCTTACGTAGAGCATTGCCTGCTGCAAACAGGAGTGTTCTCCAGCCATTGGCTTTGGTTTAAAGTCCACTACGTGATATTCATATTTTAAATGCCATCCATTCAAAACACAACGGGGCTGAGTGTCAGGTTATTTTCCCCTATCCGAGTCCTAATTCTCCCCTATTTTTTTATATAGGGTGGCACGGGGATTCCCAGCTACCCGACTGTGCCCCAAAAAAAGGCTGATTTTAAACCTTAGCAACGGGGTATTTTTGTTTAGATTGTTTTTATTATCCTGTGAGAGTCATTGTTCTCTCCCATGCCTTGACCGTTTCGAAGGCTGATGATAAAAGCCCTCGCTGACAATAATACGGTTGAGTTCAGCCTTTTGTTGGGGAGATTAAAATAGAGAATGAATTGTGAATAACGTGGGAGGGCTAAAATTTAGTCATCCCAGGCTGTTGTTTAATCACTTTCAGGGTAAGAAACTGCATTTTAATTATTTTCAGAACTACCAAGCATTAGGTTTTGTGTTGATATCTCTGGGGGCTGCAGGGGCTTGTGTCCACCCTGTTGTTTAAGACTAGGATCATTTCAGTGGGCAGGAAATAGGTTTATAGCAATGATCTTAGGTTTATGATAGGTTTATAGCAATATATATAAAACATATATAATAGTTTTATGATATTAGGTTTATATCTATATATATTAAAATATATATAAATAGAGAGAGAGTAGGTAATGGTAGAAGATGCCTGGTTTGTTAGTGTGGCTCTAAGACCTGTGCTTACAGCATCTCTTTGTCTTGAACAAGGACACCCCTCTTGGACATGGAAGATGGAAAGGAAAATAGATGAAAAAAAGATGGATGGAAAAAATAGTTGAAAAATAGAGGGGAAAAAAAGATGGAAAGTGGAAATAGAGCCACTGGAGACAAATGAGTTTGGTCCTTTTTCAGGAGCGTGGGCTGATGAGAAGAAATGTTTGGGAGACTGATCTGCTCGAAATGCCAACAGCATGAATGATAACGGGGATTGCCCCAAAACTCTGCTGGCCCCGAAATCTGTTCCTTGCTGAGGATATTTTGGCTGCTCTCTGGGCGAAGACTCCTTTCTGCCAGGTTATTTATGTTCCCAGTGAACTTCCTGCTCACACCAACATCTTGAAAAGCTTCACATCCGTCCTCATAGACAGCCTTTCTCCCCAGCTGCTCTTACCTGCAGTCCCCATAATTGACAATAATTTCCCTAATTGCTCACAAAACAGATGTTCTCTCTGTGGTCGCATCAAACCGGCTTATACTGTACTATATACACGAGCACACAGCATTAAAGGACTAATTCCTGTAAATAAGCCTATTAAAAGGTTAGAAGTAATGCCTCCAACTAAACCATCGATGGCAGCTGGATCCCACTGGTTTTATTATTTTTTTTTTACTTGTAACATGGCAATCCCCATCTGCTTGGGACTGGGATGTCCTCGTGCTTGGGCAGTTGATCTTCTGTTGTGGTCGGTGAATGTCTTAGCATATGAGATCTGCCCTTTGCATTGTTTCCAGCTAATAAATCACATTTATAGGTAATTAACACTACACCTAACATATCCCCAGTATTACTGGTGAATGGGAGAAGACACCTGTTCATGCATTCGTGAGCAGAGGAACTGTGCTTTAGGTGATGCGGCTAACGAAAAAAATTAATCTTACTTATTTTCCTGCCTCAAAGGGAGAAAAAAATGTGGTTCCCTGATTCTTCTCCAAGTGCACTTTGCTTTTCACCCTTCATAGGGAAAGAGTTATAGACAGCGGTGCAGCACCGATCCCGGGGCAGCCTGGGGAAGAGCCCTTACCCAAGTTGTCAGCTTAATTGCTAGCATTAATCCCCTGCACTACTTAAACCAGGAGCTGACGAAATGTAATTAGGCTGTGGGAGGGTAATTGCTAGGAGCTCCACCCAGTGGTTGGGGTAGCATTGCCTTCTGGAAAGCCCCTCAGTGCTCTTGGGCAGTCCTTTGCTGGCAGATGCCATCAGCTCTTACTGTGGCTGTGAAGTCCCCATTGCTTGTGCTACAGGGAGAGCACAGCCCTGAAGCATTCAGAGGCTTTATATATATATATAGGGGTTTTTTTCTCCAGTTATTTCTACTAATTTAAGAAGTGGGATCTGGGATACTCTCTATGAATTGGGATGGCCAAAGAGTGGTTGTTCCTTTTTTTATTTTCTGGTACGTCACATATGATCTACCATTGCTCCAGCTTTTAATACCTCCAGCAACTGCCTCAGAGCTTGCAGTGTTGCATTTTGATCCAAATTTCACCTGCAACCTGGATGAGAGCTTCAGCGGCCGTTTGCATTTAAGCTGCAGCTTGTTTTCATTATAACCTTCAGCTGGGCAAAAGCTACTCATAAAAACAGGATCCTGGCTGTCAGCCAGGTGGTAGCTGAAGTCTCTAGGTCACCCCCAACTGATTATTCTGTGTTTCCCACTTTGGACATTCACATTTTACTTGCCTAAAGCTGCCTTGCTGCTTTCAGGTAAGAGCTTTAACTCAAGCTTCTAAAACCCCATCAGCTAACACAGAGGGGTATAAAGTTTTGGTTCCCTGGCCCTGCTTGTTTATCACCGTTTCATCCTCTTCGAATCATAGAATGTGTTGGGTTGGGAGGGACCTTTAACGGTCATCTAGTCCAACCCCCCTGCAGTAGGCAGGGACATCTTTAACTAGATCAGGTTGCTCAGAGCCTCATCAAGCCTGGCCTTGAATGCCTCCAGGGATGGAGCCTCTACCACCTCTCTGGGCAACCTGTTCCAGTGTTTTACCACCCTCACTGTAAAGAACTTCATCCTAATGTCTAAAGAACTTCATCCTAATGTCTAACCTTGGAAGATTTGCCATCCAATGAGAATGGAAAACTTAAGGCATTTTGATGAGCTGACTTTTTAAAGCAGCATCGTTCTGGGTTTGTGGCTCCAGAAATGCCTGTCAGGCCATTTTTCTTTCACCTAGAAATGCACTCTGGTATCTTATTTGTAGGTTTTTTTTGAAAAATGCTTGTGTCTGGCAGTCCAACTGCTCCCAGTCACATTTTTCAGCTTGAAGCCTTCAGCTGAAGACATGCCTCGAAATGTTTTTGGCACTCAAATGAAAGTCAGAGAGGAAAATGTTTGCAACTCCGGTTCCCCTCGTTTGCAAATCTTGTTTATAGACCCTCACAGCCACTGGTAAAATTATGCTTTTGGTTTCTTTCTCTAGCAAACTGCAACAGAAACACAGTTAATGCAAGATGCAGGGGATGCATCCCTGGCCCCGCTCCAGCTATCACCATTTGTACCTCGTCCTCGACCCTTTTTTCCAGTCTAATGCATGCAAATATATGTAAAGAATAAAGACTGTTCCACTGAGTCTTGCACATTTGTTTAAAAAGAAGGAAAACAAGCTGAATTTACAAGGAATTTGTAGGCTGAATTTTAAGATCCATATTTAAAAAGACCCAAAAAGTGGCTGGCAGTGGCTGCTGATGCTGACCGAGGCGTTGCTTTCTGGTGTCTATTTTCCCTGTGCTCACAATCATAATGTCATTAATATGGAGCTTTTTGAGAACTGGAGTATATCCTAATTAGCAGCCTGATTTTTTTTCTGGTTTCATAATCAGTGATCTTGGCTACACCAGAAGTGTTACTGTGGCAACAGGGCTGAACTGAGCAGCGGTGCAGAATTACCGCAGGTAAATTGGTGATTTTACAGATCCACGGCACTTTCTTAGCCCAAAGGCTGCTCCGTGGGACGGGCTGGCTGCTCCCCGCACCCTACAGGTGTCCCGGGCGGATTTCATGGTAAGCACAACCAGCGATTAAGCTGCATGACCGAACGCATGCGTTTTAATTGGAGCTTAGCCTCTGTAATGAGATTTTAAGGCTGTCATGCGAATGATCCCCTCCGACACCTTTGTTTTAAGTAGGATGCTCTGACCGCTCGCCACCCGCATACTCCAACTCCCAGGCTGTCTTGGCTTGGAGCTGGGAGTTCATCACGGTCCTGCAGAAAGGGCTGAGCCCAAAAGCTGGGCTTTGTTTTTCGTGTGGGTTTGGTTTCTTTTAAACCTTGTTTCTCATCCCTACGTACCGTTCGCTCACTCTCCGAAAGGCATCTTGCTAGATAGGGATGTTATTATGCTAAATAATGGCCATGCTTCATCCTGGCTCCTCAATCAAATGCAATGCAACCAGTCTTTTTCATTGCTGGTGTGTGAACTGCATTCATGTTTTCTTTGTACATGTTACAAGCAATGCCTGGGACAAAGAAGGGAACACTCTAAAATGGAATACTTAAATATATTCCTGTATGACTTGACTTTTTT